>WYDI02000001.1:0-12608 GCA_009867235.2 Psittacus erithacus
TAAAGCCATTCCCCTTGGCCTGGCCCTACAGGCCCTTGTCCAAAGCCCCTCTCCAGGTTTCCTGCAGCCCCTTTAGGTATTGGAAGACTGTTATAAGGTCTCTCCTCGAGCCTAACAGGTCAAGGGAATCCCTGGCTCACTGGTATGCAGGAACCTCCTTGGATATCAGCCAGCTATCCAGGGGTTTACTCATGAGGATGGATGCTCCCAGGCCAACTTAAAGACAAAACTCATCAAACCACAGGGATTTGGGAGGGGAGAGGTCCCAGCAAACTGTGCAGCCAAGCCTGGAGACCAGGGAATCACTGGGATCAGTAATATTTCCTTTGTGGCTCTGGACAAGTCTAATTCCATGCTTTAGTTTCCATGTGGGAATAACAATCTGCCTTTGCCTGCTTTCCTCAGGCAGGCTGGCATTCATCTGGGGCAGGAGCTGCCTTTGCTTACAGTTCTTACTGGTATCACTACTCCTAGCAAAGACTAAACCTGTCAGAAGCATGGGCATGAGTAAAGAGGGAAAGGGGTTACAGCCATTTGCACTCACACCCCACATACACAAAGATGCTCCCAGGAGGAATTATACAATATATCTGTGTGTGTATATATATATATCTGTATATAGTTTATTTCTCACAATCCTCGTAAGAGTTACAGGTGTATTGGGAATCATTTACAGTTTCACAGCATATGGAGTGGCCATACAGCTTCTGATGTGAGTAACATACAATGTGTAGAGAGCACACGTTTCCAAACCCATCCACCCACCACTCATACAATGGGTTTTCAAAGCTAATACTAGATTCAGCTACATAGAAAGCCTGGAATATGGTCGGGTACAGCGTTGGGTGTCGGACAACACTGTCAGTCACAATGGGACAAGCTAAACTACTTTAATTTTCAATCTAGTATTTCTAGTCTACCTGCATTATTGCATTTATACGCTTGTTTTTGTTTTAAGTCAAAGTAAATAGAATACTATATGGGAAAGGAAAATTCTTGACTATTTTAGGATTTGAGCTGCAGCCCATACAAAGTGTCCATAGAAGCATAGACAAGGTTATAAATTCAACAAGGTATAAATTAGCTGGATAGCTTTGTGTGTAGGTAGGTGTCCATTTCCCTCCGGGAAATGTGTCTTAGCAGCATATTGTTTCTGAAAGCAAAACCCAAACCAAACCTGTATGCTGAACACGGGTAAAGAGGTGTCAGTGACAAGCAGGTCTGTTTGTACAGGGAAGAAATCAAGGTGTTGCTCTGAAGATCACTATCCTTTGCAAAACACAGGTAGGGGCTGACTCAAACCCCACTCATGCCATTGGGAAGATGCCTGTGGGGTAGCAGCAGGCGCTTCCCTGCTACCAGCATGGACTTTCTGAGGGCTTTGGATCAGTCCCTGGAGAAGTAACAGAATCCAAGCAAACCATAAGGAAAAGAATCAAAATCCCCTGTAACCTGACCTTCACGTTCCCTTCCTACTGTTTTAGTTGCTCCACCAATTTGTCATCAGCCTGCACCTACCGCTAGAAGAGAGTTGGTTTTCACTGGGGAGTCCACATTGCAACTCTTAGGATTTCAATGGAAACGGTCCTAAGCAGTGACTTGGGGGAGGGCACCAGGTTTTAGAAGGGCTGCTCAAAACTTAAGAAAGCCAAATTATTCACTTCTGGTTGGTTTTTAACGTGACAGAATTGTACGGGCACCCTTGTCCTTATCAGATCACCTCAAAAGTTTGAGTGCTTGAAGCTGCCGCGGCAAAACCAAGGATACAATGCAGGTCTTCACAGTTGCAATGATGATGAAAGGTTTCCTGGTGGGAGGTTTGGTACTGGAGCATCGTCATGCACAGACAGAAGGAACCTGTAGCTTTATTCTTGCTCTGCTGCATCAGGGCTCTGCATTCTGAGTGATGAAAAAACAATGGAGTCTTCTGTGAATTTCAAGCTGGAAGCAACTGAAGGAGAAATGGGAGCAAGAGTAACGCGTTGCTCCAGATCCTGTTTCACCCAAGTTATGCTTCAAATCCTGTTTCACCCAAGTTCTGTTTCAAATCCTGTTTCACCCAAGTTCTGTTTCAAATCCTGTTTCACCCAAGTTCTGTTTCAAATCCTGTTTCATCCAAGTTCTGTTTCAAATCCTGTTTCACCCAAGTTATGTTTTCCAGCAAAAAAAACCCCCAAAAATATTTAATTTGAAGGGCATCAAAGAATTGGAGAGCGCAAGTCCCAAGTACTGCGTGCCAGAGCATCCAGGCAGAGCACACACTGTCCAAAGCAGCAAGTGGGACTATAGCACATAGTAGAACCAAACTCCCACATTTGGAAAGCCAACAGCTATGATCCTGCAGGCTTTGATACCAGCTTATCAGCATGGTTAGTTGAATAAGGTGTGGATTTTCAAGGCCCAGAACTCTTGCATTACTGCATCAAGTGATACCACCCAAGCAGCCCATTCACACCAAAAGATCCTTGCAGTCTTCTGCATCCTCAACCTTTGCAGTCTTCTGCATCCTCAACCTTTGCAGTCTTCTGTATCCTCAGTCCTGCAGTAGGCCCCTGAGGCTGCTTCTTCAAGGCCAGCAGAAATGCAGGTGGCTGACATCAGCTGAGAGCCAGCTCCTGAGCACTTGAGAACCTCTCTTCTCTGCTTGTATTTCTGGTGCTCCAGTAACTGGAGGACTGAAGCAGCACTGGCTTTAGCCAAGTATAGTGTGTGCTCACACTGTGTCAGCATCTCTTGAGCAGCCAGAACAGCTCCCACTTGACTGGCAGGCAGCTTCAGTCTTGGGCAGAGCTTACGGCCATGCATTGGCTGGCGTGGAAGAGCAAAGACAAGAAAGGGACCTTCCAGCTGTGGCTTCTTCTGCTGAGCTCCCATGGCAGATAAGAGCGCTCAGGATCTTGCAGACTCAGACCCTTAAGCCTTAGTAATTAGGGCAGATGAAAGCTTCACACAGTCTGCATTGCTCTTGCAGTGCTCAGTGGCTGAACATTGCCTGTACCTTTCATGTGTCTGCCTCAGCCTTGGGGCAGGGTTTGTGCCTAGCTGTGGAGAGGCCACATTTGCAGTTGCCTGGGAAGAAAGTAGGGAAAGGAAAGGGAATACAGTGCAGTAGCCAAAGAATCCGTGAAGGACAAGCAATGAATTAGATCTCCAGAAACCAATGGAGCCACATCTGGCATCTTCAGCCTAGGAATTTGGGCATTAAACAGGAAAACAGGTCACAGGGCTGGACTGATGATCTCAAAGAGGAAAAAGTCATCCTAAAACCCCTTTGATGCACAGATCTAACTCCTCAGGGCCAGTCAAGGTAAAGTGACTGAGCAGACCACAGCAAGATGCAGTGAAAGACATAGAAAACCAGTGTTGGACAGACCCAGGCAAGTCCAGCTGAATGGCATGTGGGGCATATGCCAAGCCAAGGTCTCAGCTATATTGCAGTACCCTCAGTAGCTCCTTGTGTCATCATCTGGGCCGCTCAATTCAAGATGATCTAGCTGAAGCCCAGCTTTCTGTATAACTACCTTCAGTTTGATGAACCTACGTTAAGTACCCTCTCATTTTTGCCATGACAGCTCAGACATCTTATTCTGTGCCCTTTGACACTTAAAAGAGAACTTCCCGTTAATGATTAAATAATACTTCACATAGATAAACTTCAGGAGAGAACTAATCACCAGCTCAATGAGGGCAGGAGAGGGTTTAAGGAGAACAACAGGCCAAAACCACTGCAGGAGAAGTACTTAGAGGCAAATGATGGGCTGAAGAGTCCATTAAACAGAAAGAGAGAGCTGAAAATGGCAGAAATAGAGCTGAAAATCCCAGAGCAGCAGTATTTGATCCACAGTACTAAGCAGACAGTGCTCTCATTGCCCTCTCCTGGTTTCTTTAGCCTGCAGAGCATCAAGCCTGAAGTACATGGGCTGAATGGCAGCTCAGGACGTTGCTGCATGGACTTCATCACTCTCTGCAGTGGAGCTGTCAACTGAGTGTCACTCATAAGACCTAAAACATGCAGGAAGCCCAGGTCAGATCTTCAGCAACTTAGATACAGAGTCTTTATTATCCAGACCAAAGCCAATTCTCTTCATAAAGGGAGGTGCCCAACCTGTAAAGCAGAACTGCAGCCAGTTGATGGTGTGGTTGCCTGCTCCTGTGCCTTGGGAGATGTCTCCCAGCTTCATGGTGATGGGAATGAGAGAGCAGCAAGATGCTACATGGCTTGGGAAGGGAACCAGCATCCCTGCCCTAGCATGAAGTCCCAGAGTGAGAGGATGGACATGCACGTAGGTTGGATTTTCAGTCCTTTTAGGATGTGAAAAAGGAGAACAAAGCCCTTCAAAATGCCTGAACAATAAACCTGCAATTTCCTTTAATCATACAAAATTGGTTGTAGAAAACTTCAGGTCTTTTTCTTGCTTCACAAACCCTTTAACACGGAACAGAGGCAGCAAAAATTCCTTTGGAAAAGTCAGTGAAGGTTAACTTGCATGGAATCAGTTGGTCATTTTTCCTTATGTCCACGAGGAATAACTAGAAGTGGATAGGGTACAGAAGTTAACGTGTCCTTATCAAAACTGTGACAATAACGAAGTTGTTCTCTCTTCTCTGCACATCTCTGTACCGTTTCTTGTACCCTCTCAGAAGCACTGACTCGAATGTTGGTGTAGAGCTGATTGAAATTCCAAGAATTCCACCTCTCAAGTACATCTTGTCATTGCCTTCCTTCTTCGGTTTGCTTCCTGAAGGATGATTCTCCTCTCACATCTTCAGGCCTGTTCATTCCAGCCAATTCCCAGAATAGAAGGATGCTGACTTCTAAACCCCAGTGGCGGTTCCAGGAAAGGAAGGGAAGTTTTTAAGGCAGGAATCATCTCTCACCAGCCCTTAGGCCTTCAGTTACACATTCCTTACACTAAGCAGGACTAAGGAATGCTTCTGTCAGTTCAAAAGAAACCGTGCCATTGGGATGAGTTTGCATTTTACAGTGACCTGCAGTTGTATCCCTGGTGCCTTCAAAGGCCTGAGCAGAGCATGGTGAAGCCAATGGAAAACTTGTTTTCAGTAGCCCGTGGATCAACCCCTAAACTCTGACTGGGCAGAGACATAAACCCCTTTTTAACTTATCACTCAGCCTAAGGGAACTAAGAAGTGCTTCAGGGTAAGTGCCTGCCCAGTGCTTTAAGCATGAGGTGAACAGCACCGGCAGGAACGCATTCTTACCCTGCTGAAAACACTGCTGCATTATCCTTCAGCTTCCAGATTTGCTTACATCCTACTGCAGAACTTAACAGGAATAACAGGACTTATCCATAGTAGAAAAGAGGAAGCAGAAGTGTGATGCATTTCATCTTAAAGCTAGAAGCATCAAGAAACCTTCTACTGAGAGAACATAATGACATCTTTAGAGTTGACTCAAACGTACAGCTACTTAAAAACACATTGAGATCAGGTGTAGTAATTGAATCTCTAGTCGTAGTGATAAGCTACAGTGTCTTCAAGTTCCTAATTTATAGACTTTATCAAAAGAGTAAACTAGCAATCTAGATCTCTTCAAACCCCAAGCACAGCATCTGGTTCGAGTTAAGCGTTAGTTCATTCTCCCCACGGAGAGATCACTAGAAGGACTTCATACCACAAACACCACACAAAGAACATCAAGCAAATAACAGCGTGTGCTCAGTACGAGAAAAGACAACTATTTATTTAGCACAGCGAGTTCAGGCATTGAAGCCTCTGCTTCCACAGGTTTGGTTTCAGCTTCAGTTCTGAGAGGGGTAAATTTGCTCTTCTCAGCCTACTTCTCGCTGGTTGTGTGTTATCTCAGAGTGAAACCACTGCACAGCCGGGCACATTAAGGCAGAACAGGAGGTGTTTGCTAAGAGGGTGTCGTTTGCAAGTCAGGACTGAAGTGCATTGTCCCAGCTGCATGCTTAGGGCCTCGTATGGCATCTACGCTTGATCTACCTGACTCAAATCAACACTAGACCCACACTTCGGACAGCACTACAACACAGTCCGGTATAGTTCAGTATAGTCTAGAAGTGCCTTGTTTTAAAGCAAGTAGCCCACACAACTATCCAGGGAAGGGGAACAGGAGCTTTGACTTCCAGCACAACGGGCACATCATACATTCAGCAGTTCACTAGCCATACATTCATAGCACTGAGAAGAAACCAGGAGTGAAAAGGAATCCAGTGCTACATGGCATGATGTGAATGGCACAACAAAAGACAGCACAGACACTTGGTGGGAACGCAGGGCAACAAATGAAAGGGCATCTCCAGGCTGGCTGTTCCCCCCTCTCCCAGACTGCAGTAACACACACATATATGTATGTATACATAGAGACACGGAATATGCTTCAAGGCAGGGTGGTGGATGCACGCACAAACACAGGTATGTTCCAAACCAAACTGCCACAGAGGTGAGTCCCAGGTACCGAATCTGGACAGCAGACAGCAATGCTAAGCCATCACAGTAGGTGGAAACCCCCTTATGAACAGGACATACCCTGTTCAGTGCCTAGGGAGGGCTCACACGTGGTTACATACCCCAGAGATGAGCTGCAGCCCCATCACCATCTCTGCGGTGTGTTTCTGCATGAAATTCCTGGCCTCTGAGGGCAAAAAAGGGCAGGGGGAAGTTGGAAGTGGACAGAAATGGTTAAGGCCCATGGTGGCTGAGAACTGGGTTTCCCCTCTTCTGTTGCCAAAGCTTAAGTCAAGGAAATAAAGAACCCTTCAGGTTAAGCATAATAGGGGACTTTAGAAAGTAAAATAGGTGTTTCCTTTTCCTCCTGCTTTATCTACCTATGCTGGTCATGGCAGAATAGATAGATGTTCTATCTGGAATAGGCAGCGTCACGCACTGCTAAAGAAATAACCATATGCTGGGGCTGAGAGGGAGGGAGCAGACAGGACAGGCAGAAGCACCTCTTGGAGTCTGGCCTCCCCTTGAAATCCAAAGTCACTGCCTGAAATCACCACCCTCCTTTGGCAAAACATGAATCAAAGCATCAGTGACCAATGTCCCTTCCTCATGAGCAACATAAGCAGAGATTTCCTATTGCCAAGAGCTTTGTGCGTCAGAGATCTGAGGGAAGAGGAGCCCAGGAGCAGCCACTCCACATCCAAACCCTGGCAGTTTGGATATGGTGCTCTGTTCCCAGCAGGTACAGGCATGGAGCTCAGGTTCCCGGCAGGGCCGCTCTGCGGTTTGCCTCTGGTCTGTGCACCCCAGTTTCTCTCATGGGGAACCAGAATGCACAGATCAGGGTGCAAGGGGCAACAGGAGGAGCTGGGATGCAATGGGGTCTCGCTGCACCATGGCAAGAGGCTGGGCAGGGCACCAGCAGGGTCCTCTTGCAAAGCCCAGATGCAGTCACTGCAAGGGGGCTGTGCTGGGACTGCCTCTGAGCTGTGCCCTCTCACATCTCTGCTTTCCAGATACCCTCCCGTTCCTTTGCCATTGTTTGCCCTCCCCTCTCTGTCCCCAGAATAACCTGTGAACATCTGCAAAGCAGCAGGAGGGGAAATCAGTTCGCAAGAGAAAAGTGGCCTTACAGAAACACCCACAATGGAGCCTTCTGCTGCAAACCAGACAGATCCTCCAGGCTGGAAGAGACAGTGCTACGAGGAGACACATCCACAACACGTGCACAGAGTGCTTCAAGCTACCAGGGTTTCCCCAGGGGCTGTGGCACTGGTTCCAAACCCACCATGCCCACCCCTTGTCTCTGTCCTGGTACAGGTAGGCATTAAACTTCAGCAGCACACAGCCTGTGGTTCCTCAGGAGGCAGCATCGATAGTCCCACAATCTGTGCGCCTTTGGGAATATTTTGTGAGCTTTAGGGAAAAGAGGATGGCAGCTCCCCACAGGAGTGGCCGGGCTGCACTAAAACACCTCGTGTTTGGGGAAGCCATGTGCATTCAGCTTCCTGGAGGTAAATGAGACAGACATGAGCCAAGAGAAGAATTGCCAGATGAGGTTATGCACACCCACCAGCAGCAGTTACCCCAGAGGCAGTACCTGAGGAACACAAACCTTCCTCTGGCCCTGCATCCACTGAATTCCCACATCCAGGCTCAGCTGAAGATGTACAACTTGGGTTCTTCAACTGAACCCACTCCACTCTCTCACAACCTCTTGCCAGCCATGGCTCCAACCCCTGCCCATCAGCTCCAGCTTCTGCTGAGCTCTGGTGACTCCACACTTCTGACCTCTCCTAAGCTCTGGCCTAATTTAAAACCATAAGACTCTATTGTTCAGTAGCACAGCAGCCAAGAATAGTCTAATGGAAGCTTTCAGACCAAGATCTGTTCACCTCATGGTGTTAATGGCATCAGCCAATGCACTGAACACCCTCTCTCGTCGCCTGCCTTCCTTCTCCCCCTCACAAGGTCTGGCTTTAGAGCCAACGTACTCACCAATGAAATCAGGCTGTTCCCGAGGCATGGGAATTTGTTTCCATTCCCAAAGCATGGAGCAGTCACAAATCCCTGCTACTGTCAGAGGAAGAAGGAGAGAAATCCCCCCAGGGCAGATGGGCACCTGGAGCCCTTGAACAGGGTTTAAAGCAGATCAGCGTTATTCTCATGGGGTCCCAGGTCCTCTCTGCCCCTAAAAGCAGCTCCTGGCTCCCTTTTTTACCTTCTCACAAGAGACCACATCCCTCAGCAGGGAGAAAATCAGGTGAAAAGCCCGATCCAAAGCCCACAGAAATGACCAGAAAGAGTCCATCGCACCTCGAGGGAGCTTGGGCCAAGCCCGCAGCATCCTGCGAAGCCCAGCCTAACCTAGGAAATCATAGACCCAAACCAAAGTCTCTCTATTCCCACACACTGCTGTATGACCCTGCTGAGCCCTGGCATCCTGAAGGCTGCCTGCCAGCATGCAAGGAACCAAGCAGATGGCAGCTCCTGCCTGCCTGAGGTCAGCATGGGGCATCACCAGGTATCTCTGTGTGCACTGTACAGCCCCTCTGCTCCCTCCCCCCTGGCAGCTCTACAGAGAAGTGGCTTGATGTGACATCCCGCGCTGCATCCTCAGCTCTACCACGCTGCAGCTTTCTCTGGGGCACTTTTCACTTGGGTTTCTCAGGTGGGCTGATGAGCAGCAGGTACATGAGACACCTATTAGAGATCACACTTTGCTGTTTGGTCTTGGAGCCTATCATTGCCTGGTGCTTCCCCTGCCCTGGGGTTGCTGGAGAAACACCAGCCCAACACACAGCGACAGGCAAAGCAGGTCTTAACACAAGGCTCCATCTCCCCTTACATCATCTTCACCACAACCCAACTTAGAACCAATCCAAACAGGAACCAAAAGACAAAGCAGGGACTCTGGATGGGACGTAGAACACTTTGGACTCAAAAACAGGGGACTGCAAGAGAGGTGAGGGTGTCTCCCAGGGAGGACAGCAGGGGAGGGGAGGGGACACCATCATTTACACCCATCAGGAGAAGCTGTAATCTATACACAGTGGTAGAAGCCAAGATATAGTACATGAAAGAACACACTGAGTGCATGGAGTTACCCCGCACGGGGCCAAACCGCACAGTTGTCTTCAACAAGACTTGGAGTTGCAGTTGGTGGTTGTTGTTGACCTATCTAGCTCACTATATATATGTATATAGAGAGATATGTATAGACTTTCTCTGCATGCATTGGTCTCAAAAGGAGCTGTACAGCTGGGCTGGGTTCCTCATCCCCACCCCGGCTCCATCATTTTTTCCGGGCTAGGAACGCCACTCCCAGAACCACCGCCAGCGCGGCCACCGCCACCCCTCCGACGATGAGCAGGGGCTTCACGTTGTCGAAGATGCTGCCTGGAGACTCCTCGGAGCTGTTGCCCTTGTGCTCAGAGTCAGGGGACGGGCCCGTGGCCTCCTGTGTCTCGGAGGCTGCAGGGCTGGGTTTCAGGCTGCTGTGGTTGTTGGCGACAGCAGCGTCGCCTCCCACCTTCTTGGTGGCAGAGGTGGCGGTGGCAGGAGCAGGCTGCTCTTTGGGGGGATCCTTCTTGTCTGCGTTGGTGGCAGGCGCAGGATTGGGCTTCTCTGGCTTTCCGGAGCTGGGGGCCTTGGCGTCGGGTTTGTTCCCGCTTCGGACGTTGCCTTTGGAATCCATCCCTGTGAGCGCTGTGGGTTGTGACTGGGTGCAGTGCACGGGGCTATCCCGGCTCTCCTCTGCTGCTGTTCCGGCTGCTGCAGAGGGCAGAGGAACTGCCTGAGCTCAACCCCTTGCAGTGGTTGCCTTGGGATGACTCTCACACTGGCAGGGTCCTATCTGAGCATGATACAGCACCTGGAAGAGGAAGCAGAGCAATGAGGTGAGTGGAAGGACAGAGCATCACCCAGGGCCAGCCTACCTGGAGGTAACAGAAACACAACTGGGAAGAGGCTGGCTCTTCCTTTAGTAACTCTCAGCTGCATTCAAAGCTTCTACTACAGTCCCTGTACCTGCAAGAACATCAAGCAAGTTGCACTGCCCGTCATCCCTGCTGCCACAGCCAGGCTTCATCTGTAATCAAGACAAGCACATCCCATCTCTATACGTGATGCCATTTGTCAGTGACGAGAGATACCCATGTCCAACCAAGTAAATCTTACTTCTCATTTCTCAGCACAGATCCCTTCCTCCTGGGTAAGGAGAGAACATTGTGTTCCATAGGAGAGCAGATCGATAGCTCGTCCCTGCCTGTATCTCACCCTCTGCCCTTCTGGCAGCAGTTCAGTTTAGGAAGTGGTTAATGCGTGATCTTGTCTGATCCTCTCCTTCCAGATGGATACTGCAGAAAAAGCAGGATTAGTTCCTCAGTTATCGCAGCTACAGGGATTATTGCTGTCAGCATTTCTGGTGCAGCCACAACAAAGGCAGGCAAGCAGCAGATCCTCAGCTGGTGCCAACCAGTGCATTGACACTGGTGCAAGCGCATCTGTTTAATGTAAAGCTGCATCTCACAGCCACTGAGAGATCTCACTCCTGCCTCCTCCAGAGCTGAGCAGGATGTCAGATGTGCTGCAGGGGATTAACTGGAGCCATTTGTGGTGCAAGCAGTGAACAGCACAGCTACACCCAGAGAATTCAGCTAATGGACAAAATGGGCTCCAAAAGGTGCTAAAACCACAACAGAAACATCACCCCAGCGAGCCTCAATAGGCAGAGTGAGCCAGGACACGGAGCTCCCATGGCTACACCTCTGTGTGATGGGAGGCAAGGCAGTGGCTGCTGGGCAGGCTGCCACCGGCTGCAGCACCACATCAGCTTTGAGCTTGGGCAGTAACGAGCAAACAGGAGGCAGCTGTGGGATCCGCGCCTGCTTCATCACCTCCTGCTGACGTCCAGGAGCCTGCCGAGAGCTTTCTGCCTGCTCAGTGAAACAGGAGCCCATTCACTGCCTGCATTTAGACGTGAAGAGGCTCCCCAGAAACCCCCACAGACAAACGTTCCTTCCCAAGCGGCTCAGAGTGCGGATCACTGCTTTAGTGGCAGCCAAGAAGGTCCCAGGGCTGCAGCAATGGTCGGTGCTGCTGACTCCTCTGGGAAACAGGCTAACACGGTGGTGTTCCAAGCTCCATCTCCATAGAAACACTGGCCTGGGGAAACCTACTCACAGGAATGCCAGAGCAAAGCTTGGTGTAAGACAGAACTCCCCTCTCTTGTTCTCCCTTGCAAGCCATTGTTTGATGGGCACCAGCTTCTCAACTGGAGTTGACTGAGGGAGCTGCAGCACTGAAATCATGGCAGTCCATCACTCTCACGCTGCACCAGGCGTGGTGACCATAGGCTGGTACATCATATACTGAAGAGGCTGTCTGAAAGGCTGGCAGTTACCTGGGAGTGCAGTCTCAGCTCTTTCTGTAGCACAGAATGGGGACAGGCACTTCCAGAAGGCTTTTCACAGCAGTTACCTCACACACCTCCCTTAGAGGAGGAATTCCAGCTGGGAAAGATCTGCTGAGATGGAGCCTGAAGCCTCCAGAAAGCATTAGATGATCCAAGCTGGCCAGCTTTGAGCTAGCACATTGAAAGGTGAGAGGCAGATAACCTGCCCCATGGTTATAACAGCCAGGGTTGAGCAGGATCGTAGCCACTTTCCCCTTAGGTTTTTAACTCAACCTAAGTCCATGCCCGTCCCATGGAGAAAACAACAGCACGCAGATTTCCCTAGCAGCTCTACATGGTTCAAACCCACCTTGTGTGTTAAAGAGGAGCACAGTCTCCTTGTCTGCAGCTGAACAATACTTCCATTTCTGAGTCTGATATGGCACCTCTTTGGGAGCCCAAAGCACCACCACTCTCCCCTCGTGCTTCACTGAAGATGTGTCATACACCTGGGCATCCTGTAACCACACAAACACAATCCCAGATGCTCACCAAGCTCAAGACCTTCTCCGGGGCTTGGTAGACAAACACATAGACCTGGCCAAGCGCAGGAATATTGTCCTCTCCTTGCCCTTTTTGGAATGCTCCTGTAGGTACCACCTTGTCCTTCCTATTGCCTCCAAAAAGCAGTCATAGAATCATAGAACAGTCAGGGTTGGAAAGGACCTTAAGATCATCCAGTTCCAACCCCCTGCCATGGGCAGGGACACCTCACACTAAACCA
>WYDI02000002.1:0-16596 GCA_009867235.2 Psittacus erithacus
GAAAGTTAGAAACACAGTGCTGCACCAGCCACTAAGAAGCAGAAAAAAAATGACTGCTACTGCTGAACCCATGACACTCTGCCAGGTCAGAACTTACTCTGTCTTTCCCTGTAAGTTTTGCTCATTGTTTGGACACTTGTTTCATCAGAGCCATCAGCAAACATGAATGCAGTCTCAATGGGGGTTTGTCTAAAGAATGTTTACTGACTGAAAGATTTGAAGTGTGTCTCAGTAACTCCCTTTTTTTGCAATATGCAGGAATTCTGTATGCAATGACTTCTATGCCGTGGTGCTGTTTAGTGTCAGGAAGCTGCTACAGAAATGCTCTTATATTTAGGCAAGAATAGAGGGTTGCTGGTGTGTTTATACCTCTATCTGTGTTTGGATATAAGTTGCACTGTTATCACAAATCTACATTTTTGTAAATTCTTACACATTCTGAAGTAATTTATCTTTCATTTTTCCCCACCATGCCCCTCCTGCCCCGTAGTCAAAGCAAGATACAACATAAACCTTCTTACATGCTTCACAGTAACCTTTCATGTACCTATTAATAAAAGAACACTAGCAAAATAACGTATCTGACAGACCTAACCGTGGTTTGTAATGCCAAAACTGTGTGCTTCCCATGGACGCCACACAGCAAGCTAGAAATTACACAAATAATTTGGCAGCTGGAGTCTCTTTGTCTCCCTCCTTTAGTGTATCTAATCAGCTATGTCACAGTTCCCTCCTAAAAGATAGTGATCCAACATATATTAAGGCATTATTAGAAAACATTTTAAATTAAGTAGGACACAAGGAATTAAAAAGTATTCTTCACAAGAGCTGCCTTTCTCAAAGGCTTCTGTCAATATTGCTGATTTTACAAATCAAAATGTAGTTTCTAACTGCCAGTGCTGCAAATCCAAACTAGAGTGGAAAATTGAAATGCATCCTTTTTTCATCATCAGAAATAGAATTCATGCAGTCAGAGCTGAGCTGACAGATTTATTAATGATGTGTGAAGGAAAACTGAATCCAGATCAACCTTTCATGGCTGCGTTGGCTCTGCAACGTTAACAGCTGCAAAATCATTGTTAGCTATCACTAAAAAACACCCCAAATTCAATACAAACGCAAAGGGAGGCAATACATTGACTATGATGATACTGCTTCTGCAGTCCTTCTGCTTGTTATAATAACACTTTAAGTAACAGTCTGTATCTGTGCTTAATTGTTGTTGTATTTATATAGAAATAAAATGTAAATTGATGACACTGAATTCCTTGGACAGTGAAGTTACATTTACTTGGAGAGCAAAGTTACCTTTGAAGAAAGCAAAAAGGCTCTCTGAAATAACTGAACTAGTCAGAATCAGAGACTGGAACAAGATTTTTACATGCTGAGAAACTAGAGAAAACATCAAAATGGATGATTGCAATCTTCAGGAATCACAAAGCCATGCAGAAGTTGTGAAGTTAAGTGTAAAAAGACAAGTATTTTAATAGGTGTGAGAAAGTCTGCATGGTACTAATAACTGGCTATGGCTCATAGGTTTGATATTTTGCAGTAGAACATTGTGAGAAAAATGAGAGAGCTGCATTCCTTGAAGAATGCCAGCCACAAAATATTATACAACACAGTATGCTTTTGCATCTCCATTTATTATGATGTGTTTAGGGCTGACTTTTGAAGGAAAAGCTTATGGGTTTATTCTTCTCTTATTTTCTTTCCTTGTATTTATCTGTAACTGTGTTGTGTGAATGTCAGTGTCTGTTTGCTTGTCACTGAAAAAATAGTAGCAGACCATCTGAATTCACAGCTTTGCATTACAAAGCACAGTATTTAAAGGATTAGAATATAATTTCCAGATAATTTTTAAAAAGAGGGGTTGGCAGTTCAAGACAAATAAACTAGATATTAGTGATTTTTGTCCAATTCTATCCCTAAATAAATGTCATACTGTGAATAAACAACTTGGATGTCATCCAAGTGTAAAAGATCACTAACAGTAATTGCGCTGTATAAGCAAATCAGAAATCTTGATATTGATTTAAATAGGACAAAGATGTTATGCATGGTCAGAAGTAAAGGTTTATGAAGGATCCTTTTTATACTGAAGTTATTCTTTCTTGTGATTTTGCTTCAAATGGAAATGCTTCATGCATCACTATATTTCCTTACTCAAGAAAGTGTACTACTTGGGGGTCAAGCTATCATAGAAACCCAGTCCTTAAGGTTGATCAACTTTCAATTATTGTTACTACAACAAATACTTCTGTTCATTACGTTTGTTCATGTCCTGGGTTCAGCAATAGCAGTCATTTTTCTTCTTCTAGGAGCTGGTGCAGTGCTGTGTTTTCAACTTTAGTCTGATAACAACACTGATAACACACCAATGATTTTACTTGTTGCTAAGTAATGTTTACTCCGATCAAAGACTTTCTCCTTCTCATGCTTTGCCAGTGAGGAGGGGCATGGGAAGCCGGGAGGAAGCAGAGACAGGACACCTGACCCAAACTTGCCAAAGAGGTATTCCATACCACAGCACATCATGCCCGATATATAAACTGGGGGCAGTTATCCAAAAGGGCTTGATCACTGCTCGGGTAGGGCTAAGTGTCGGTCGGCGGGTGGTGAGTGGTTGCATTCTCTCCCCTTGTTATTTCCCTTATTGTTATTATTATTAGTGGTAGCAGCATTGGTTTGTGTTATACCTTAGTTACTGGACTGTTCTTATCTCAACCCGTGGGGTTTACATTCTTTTGATTCTCCTCCCCATCCCTCCAGTAATGGGAGGGGGAAAAAGAGGGGGAAGTGAAAGAGCAGCTGCATGATTTTGAGTTACTGTCTGGGCTTAAACCACAACAGTTCATTATATTTTCCAAAATACCAAATTGTCAACAGAAACCTGCTTAGGGAATATAAGACCTTATGTGTCGTTATTGCTCTTACTCGTACAATCATTGACTATTTCTAATTACCACTTTTTTCATGCAAAACTACCTCCAGTTGCTATCCTGAGTTAGAATCAACAGCACCAGAAAGTATAAAGTAAACACACCTGAATATTCACCTGTCTATTACTTGCTTAGTTTACAGCAGTGACCAGACCGTTTGCAGGCAGAAAAAGTCACAGACCACAGTTCAGCAATGCAGTAAATGCTGGTTTAGGGCCCTTGTGATGTTGAATGAAAGCTAATAAAGGCACATAGCATCCTAGCACTGCAAATTAACACCAGCATCTGAAATTTGATTGTTAATTCTATACCTATGATTATGGCGCCAGACCTGGTACATACTATAACACTCAAATGTTGTGCTCTACCAAGTACTGCAACTTCTTCCACAGCTGAGACAAAGCAAAACATCAGTATAAACTTTGTATTGTGTGTTCCTGCATATGACAGAAATTCAGTCGAATGCACACACTTACTTGGATTAAGTTTTTACTGGTAAAAAATTCCTGCAGTGGCTGACCAGATGTTCAGTTCCATGGATCCAAAGCCACCGTCACTGCTACAGATCCTGTGTAGTGTTTGATGTGGAAGAGCACAATCATTTGTTAATCAGGTTAAATAACTGACATTAAGAATGAGCGATCATATCTCCTATCACCTTTCAGTCTGGTCAACTTAAAATCCCAGCTCTATAAGTTTCTTCTGAAACTTTCCTTTCTTCTGCTCATCCCACAGCCCCATTCATTCGAGCTGAGCTCTTACTGAACCTGTCTGGGCATGTGATCGAACTGATATTTCATAGTCCCACCGGTGTTTTCCCAAGTGACGCACTTCTTTGCTAAATATTCCCCATCTTTGGTACTCATAGGCAGCGTCTGCTCTCTTCAGTGCTATATCACATTGGTGGCTTACAATCAGTCCTTCATCAACCAAATCACCTAACCTTTTTTTCTCTTCTCATGGTTCCAAAAGGTAAAACCCAGCTTCTAGTGAAAGTTCTTGGTATAAGACCTTTTTGCATATGGCTTTTCATGTTACAGTGTTAGCGTTTCACCCCATTTCTGTTAACAAGGTTAAACATCTTGCAATATGCCAAACCTTAACAATATTGATAGCTTCCAATGTGACAGTCACAAAGTTTCTGGAAAGTACACTCCAACTCTTTCTGTTAGAATCACTAATGAAAACTAATAAGTAAAAGAAGTATAATTAAGCTCCAAATAATCATGCCTACCAGCTCTAGCAATCTTTTAGACTATTTACAAAAAACAGCACTGCTTCTTTTCTAGTTATTCAGCAGTGATTATTTCCTAGCTTATTCAGCACACAGTTTTAAGAACATATATGGAAGCAAAGCTCACAGGGCAGCGAAAGGAGTGATCACTTACCTAAAGACTAAGGTGCTAAGCACTGAGGTTTTTCAGAACATTAAAAATGAGATAAAAGGAATTTATTTTTTTTTTCACAGTTTCTGCCTTTTACTCTGAGTGAACTCTTAGCTAGTCACCAAAGTCATTAGCTCCTGTTTCTTCTCAGATTTTGTAACATTGACCAATAGACAGATGTTCATATAACATATGATCATCCAAACAACTAGCATTGGTGGTACAGAGGCTGGCAAGCTAATCTGAAAGATTAAGGAGAGAGGACTAGAAGTCTGCAATGAAGTCAGAAATCCATTCCTCTGCAACTGGTTCAGGACTTAAGAGTATGGGTGACAACTGTAACATAAACTATGCTCCTACTCTGACACATTGGAGAAACAGAGAAAGTCATCAATGCTGTTTGTCCAGCAGCATCAATAGTCTCTTGTTTGTTTCTGACACCTGAGCCCCATCTTTTCTCATTCAAGGCAGACGTGGTAGAGACTGACTGACTGGTTCACCCTTCGTTACCTCAACATTTAAAACAAAGTGAACTCTGAAATGAATCACTGCTCAGGAGGATCTCAGAGGTGGATGCTACAGATACATTGCTGTGATTAACATTTCTGGCTACTGAGTACCTCTGACACTTGCAAATTCACTAGAACTAACACAAATTCACAAGCATGCCTCCTGGAAAAAGGAAGAAAATCCAGTGACATTTTTGATAGGCAAGAGAATGATGTAGCACTGTAGAACCAAGATGTTTTCTTTAGCAAAAGAGACAAATAATACTTAGTTTCTCTCTAGGACATGAAGAAAGCAAAAGAATGCTTCCTTTCTGTTGCTATTTCTTTATCCTCTACAGATCCTTTAGATGTGTGTGCCTGAAGAAATAAGATCTTGGGGATCAAGTACATTTTGAGGCAGTCTGGGGACAAAACACATGGTGTTACTCATTTTTCTCCTGAGAATCTGTACAGTTATTAATACTGCAGAAAATTACAGCATGTTGGCATTGACTTTTATTATTTTGCAAATCACAGTAAAAGTCAAAAAAACAATGCTTATCAGAACATAGAAATACTGACGATGTTGCATTAACTTGCAGATTGAAATCAATCCAGCTGAAAAGCTGCAGTCCTTCAGCACCATTTGTTTAAGACTCTTGTGCTCATTTTATGACCTCTTACTCCTTCACACACCGTGTTTTATTCATGATGCATCCCATCAGGAACTGGAAACCAAATGCTTTCCCTATCTTTCTCTGGTGAAAAGTTCAACTAAAACCATCAAATTTTTCAAACAGAAATATATTCAAGCTGACAAAGCTGTTTTCTGACATTAAAAATATTGTTTAAGTATAGCATTTCATAGCAGTCTTAATTTGAGTCAATTTAGATGGTGAAGAATCACATCATAGCTTTGATGCTGTATATATATAAAACATATTCCTTCTTTAGAAAGAACAGTGCCCTTTCCGCAATGAAATTAGAGCATTTTAGCATGGTGCCAGAGACAAGACAGAGCCAGCCGTGCTCATCCAGCATACGAAAATGAATGGTGGTTTTGTTCCCGAAAACAGTCACAAGTATGTGTGCACATTTGGTGGCTGGCACATTGGAGAAGTGTGACTTTCTGTCCCACAGCTGAGACCCACAAACATGTTACTGTCTCATTCAAGTACTATTTCATGTTTGTGCTTGGTCTGCTTATAAGCATAAATTGCTGCATTTTGACTTCATAAATACTCAAAGAGCAAAGTTTTACTGATGAGCTGTTGTTTCAAGGCCTCTGTGTTTTAGCAATATTTGGCATCTGAAGCTTACTGCTTGGGTGGTGCCTTTAACTGTATATGAGCAGCAAATATGAGAAGGCTGGAACCATACCCAAATCCTATTATTAAGCAACACATGATGTCAGCTAACTAAATCTCAGGGAAGAAAGAACTGTATCTTTCAAAAATAAATATGCATGAGGGCTCACTCTAAGGAAAAGGGACCTGCTAGTGGAGGTAGCCCTGAAGCCTTGCAGAATTGCTACACTCATAAGACTGTCTTACATTTAACTATTATCAAACTGTAGTTTTTATAATTGTATCTCTGTGACACAAAATCACAATTTTTACAATTAGAACAATCACCACTGGAATAATCTCCTCAGGGAAGTGGTGGACCCCCCAGCACTGGACACTTTAAATATTTGGCTGGACAGGGTACTAAGCCATCTAGCCTAGGTCATACTTTGTCTAGAAAGGTTGGATCAGATGATCCTTGAGGTCCCTTCCAACCTATGATTCAAATAAATGTTGTTATTTTTTAAAAAAATCTGATTGGTAATAAATGGAAATTCTGGAGGGATTATGGAGCATTTTGCTGTCACGGGTAGCTGGATATCTGGATTCTTATTTTATTCATGCTTCTGCTGCTTCACGTTTAAGGAAAAGCAGAGCACCCACTCTTGGCATGAATTTACATTATGAAAACAGTAAATTTACTAAAAAAAAACTATACCTCCCTGTGCTCTTCCCACTTCATTACACCCAAAAGGAAATATCTAACTGCAAAGACATTGCTTTTGTCCCAGGATTTAAAAGTCTAGAACAAATCACCAACCTGGAGCATGGTTAACACACTAACTTTCTTTCAAACCTGAAAGTGGGTCAGTATCTGTCTTTTATATTTTGCTTTCCTAAAATTAAAACCTCCAGAACTGAAAGCTGTCCTGAAAGTCTCCACCACAGCAGAAAGACAGCCCTTGGGGAAAATGTTTCCTGAGCATCAGATGTGACCACATTTTCTGAGACAGAAAAATTACATTATTGGTAATGAAACTTCAATCTCTTTAAAGACAGTCTGTACCACTAACACCTTCTATTCCAATAGGAAAATTCCTTGTTATTCTGAGAAATTCCCAGTAGGAATATCTTAATAATCAGCTTTGTCATGTATTCCAGTGTCAATGCTATATATTGCCCCATAGACATCATGAAATGAATACAATTTCCAGGTGCAAAATCATGCAAAAATGAGGCTAGGTCCTTCTTCTAAAGGAAAAATTTGTGCTTTGTTCCCAACTTTTAACTGAATCAATCTGATCATTCAGAAAAGACTGGGAATCCATCACACATTTAGACTATGTATAAGCACAACAAAATTACAATCTGTAATTTGTCAGATATGGGTGCCAGAATACATTCTACCAGTCCTTCCAGCGCTGGAAGAAATTGAATGAAGTTAGTCCACTCCCAGCCAGACCCTTTCTCTACTAATACTCCAGCAAAAAGAATCAGAATTTGTTTTTTTCTTATGCACATTCTGCAAATGCAGGGCATCAAGTATTTTGATTATCATCTTCCAGTAATAATCCTAAGACCTTGCTGACCCAATGACATTGCCAGTCAAAGACAGATGAACGGCAGCTCTTAAACAGTGACAGTTCTTCTGCAATTTATGTCAGTGTATCAAGCTCCCAAGAAGTGAATCAGTCAACATCAGATATACCCTCACTTCTCACTGCCTTCAGTCTTAGAAAAAATGCTATTCTTCCGAAGGGTTTCCTTGAAAATTCTTCTGATAATTAGTGGCAAATTATGCGTTGACTAAAGAATATGAAAGTGAGAAAGTAGAAGTGATCATTCAGCAAAGTGATCATTCAGCAAAATGATCATTCTCAAAGTGAAGTAGCTCATGGGCAAGAGGTGGAGATGTGAAATCATAGCACATCCAAGAATTAAAATACAAGGTATTGTTAAGATCACTTCCTAGGCCACCACTCTGCAGATCTGCAACAGCAGAGAGCTTTCTCTGTCACAGCAGCCAGCACCACCTACCCTCAAAAGCAACTTGCAGATCCCAATGCTAAAACTCAATTTATTTTAACGAAACAAAGAGAAAGCATGTACTGAATTTTGGAAATAACTTTAGAGTATATTTAATGCGATCATGATTTTATAACAATAGAGTGCACTGTAAGCTTTGATTTTTTTTGGGGGGGAGGGGGGTGCAGTTTTGAAACCCAGATATTTAAGCTTTTACTGACACGTGACTGTGAACCAACTATGAAAGAAATTTGATGATACACTGTCTTAGCAAATTTTTCCTGCTTCCTGTTAAATTACCTGCTAATTCACCAGTAGTTATCAAAAATCACCAAGGATCTGCTAAGAGCTCAACCTTCATGCTTATCCAAGTCTTGTCCTTCACAGATATAATTCTTCCACTCTTTTCTTTTGTGTCTACCGTTCATGAGTGCAGGCATTGCTATTGTCATCTTCCTGATGACCAGATGAATGAAAATGAAAATGAGTCATTGGTGGCAGAAGCTTTTCTACTACTTTGATTACCAGAAGAAGAAAATTCAGTCTGGTTCTGGAATCTGTATAATTACTTTTCCCTGACAACTGTTCTTTTTTGCATTCAAATAGAAGAAAAATTATGTATCCAAGTAGTCTGCTGTGCTATGATGAACTGCACCAGAGGTTTCAGCAGGAAATCACACCAGCAAAGGGTCATTTTGGTCATTTATAACCTTACTGCATTTAAGATGAGATATTTTAGATTTAAAAATTCCATTTATCTTTCTGTATCTTGAATCTAATTAAGCAATATCTCACAAGAACGAAATTGCTTTAAATTTAAATTGGAATTAACATTGTCATTAAGTTTAGGTAAATGGGAGAGATTTCCAGACTTGCAATCGACATTCCTTATTTTTATGTAACCTCAGCTTGTAGCATTGCTGATGTGCTTCATTCTGGACAGATTATGAAAGTAAGAATTTGTTCTGAAACTCCAGCTGAGGAAAAGGAGGGGAATGGATTGGAGGCACTAATTTGCTCAATAACTGTCTATCTATCTATCTTCTTCTTACCAACAGCTCTTCACATAAACAAAGAAGCTATTGATATGGTAGAGTTACGGTCACTGTGTGATAGGTTTGAGTAAAATATTTTATGTGCTATTATATTCCTTTGACACATCCTGTCCCTTTGGATGGCGAAATTTTTTCTGAATCTGTAGAAATAACGCCATGAGTTTAAAGACTTCCTTGCTGTGGAGTGAAATTTTTCCCACTTTTACATAAACAGAATAGTTGCACATTTGTGTTTTCTTTATTGTCTCCCTCCCTTGTGTTTTGCTGACAATAGCACATGGAGGAGAGTTAGCAACATGCACAGAAACAGTCTCATTATTTGTGAACTGATTGTGTGGAAAACATCTGTTTTCTGTCTAGCGTCTCTTGTTTGTACACATTCACTGCTTCCAACGGTGCAGTGCTGAGAGGAGTAAGGACAACAAAGCACAGCAAATCTGCCTTGCTCGTTGGTTGTCCTAGTGGCTCTCAACCCCACTGGTGCAGAAGCTCCAATTCATCAACAAGAAATGATTAGCCACTGAGCTAAATATCCTAGCTGAATTTGACAGTGCTGTATTGTCATCTCAGGAATCTTCATTTGTGTATGAAGACTAGAAAGCTTTATCCTTGCTTTTCTGCTCTGCCCTGTGTACCTCTGAGTATAACCATATGATGGCATAAATGTGAATCGTACATGACAAACAACACTACTCAAGGACTGTTATCAGGGCAATCAAATAGGAAAAGCATTCATTATATTTAAATAGATCTTAAGATTTATCACATTTTTAACCTGTTATCAATTCTATCTTCCCCTTTGCAAATGAAGTGACAGATTAAGTTGCCCTAAAGTTTGACATTTGGCATTTGTCAAAAAAAAAACAAAGCCGACAGCACGTTTCCTAGCTGTTTTCAGTTACCTGCTTCATTGCTGGATTCTACTTTTCCTTATAAACCACCTTTCCTCTTTCAGACTGGGATACTCATAGGTCTGATTGGATAAGTTCAGCAGGGTCTCCTTTCCTTGTTAGATGAGTGTTTTGCACTGGCCATCCTCACTATAGCCTCACTTGAACTTGAATCTAATGCCACTGTTTTCTCTGATTAACACTGAGTTCTTCTGGAAGTCCCAGACAAGTCTGCAGCTATTTGTGCAGCACAGTTTGACTCAGCATGATGACATTTTGATGTTTTCTTACAATGATACCAGAAGGTCCCAAGAGAGACCAGGAATTCAGCTCACACTATCCAGTTGTATAGCAAAAGAAAATATTAAGCAGAGGATAAGCAGTCTAGGAATGGGGCAATTACTTCTCTGGGCCAATCCTCTCACAAACTTTAGGCTATTTATGTCTTCCAAAAGTCTTTTTTGCAGTGGCTTAGGGCCTTTTCTGTGTTGAGATGAAATTCTGTGGCTGTACGTCTCTGTTATCTGCTCATTATGAATGTACTTCCTAGGGCAGGCTTTCAAAAATGTCTTATCCTGATGAACGCAAGTACTTGTGCATATTTTGTTGTTGCTAATAGATCCAACTTCTTTCTCATATATTCCCTTAAGAAAGCTTTTTTTTTTTTCCCATAGAAACTTTCTTACAAGCAAGGTTGGATAAGGAGCAGCTCTCAAAGTGATCCTGCACTGTTTTAATTTGATCCCAGAAAAAAGGATTTGCAGCGATATCACAGAGAAATGCTGTCATATGCTTTCAATCTTCATTTTAAAAACTTGGTCTCCATGAAATACTTACAGCTGGGAAGGGGGCTGGGACATGGGAAGATAGGCACACCCTGAAGCTGGCCCAGATCACTCCTGGCTGATCTAATTTTGCGCCCTTTTGATACGGTATTTTCCAACTGAAATAACACTTGTTTTCTCCAAAGTTTCACTCTAGCTTCTTTGCTGCAGTGGTATGAGGTTTTCAGTGAAGAGGTTATCATGGGAGAATCTTAGCAAGTGTAAGTCAGTGTAGCTTAAGTAGTGTCTATGGTGCTGTATCAGCTTAAATCAGCTGCGATCCTTATGAGACACTTTTGATTGACAGGTTCTGTTCCTTAGGAAATGGATGGAATAATCAATTACTCATGACAGTATGACTTAATATTAACAGGTCTGAAAGAGACAAGCATTCCCAAAGCTGACACTGACTTTATTCAAAGAGAGTAGAATTGTGTAGACCATAGAGGATGACTGTGGTTGAACACAAGGGAAGAATAATCTTTCTTGAGGAAATCCTCTTGCAGTTTTTTTGAACAATTTCCATGTCATCGCTCAGAAAGGATTCTTGATGGGCTGACGCCAACCTTATGCTTAACCATGACAAGTGCAAGGTCCTATACCTGCGTCGGAGCAATCCCAGACACAGGTACAGGTTGGGCAGAGAAGAGATTCAGAGCAGCTCTGTGGAGAAGGACTTGGGGATGTTGGTTGATGAGAAAATGAATATGAGCCGGCTTTGGTGTGTGCTCACAGCCCAGAAAGCCAACCATATTCTGGACTGCATCAACAGGAGTGTGACCAGCAGGTTGAAGGAGGTGATCCTGCCCATCTACTGTGCTCTCGTGAGACCTCACTTGGAGTATTATGTACAGTTCTGGTGTCCTCAACATAAAAAGGACATGGAACTTTTGGAACAAGTCCAGAGGAGGGCCACAAGGATGATCAGGGGACTGGAGCACCTCCCATATGAAGATAGGCTGAGAAAGTTGGGGCTGTTCAGCCTGGAGAAGAGAAGGCTGCTTGGAAACCTCATAGCAGCCTTGCAGTATCTGAAGAGGGCCTATAAGGATGCTGGGGAAGGACTCTTCATTAGTGATAGGACAAGGGGTAATGGGTTCAAACTTAAACAGGGGAAGTTTAGATTGGATATAAGAAAGGAGTTCTTTACTGTAAGGGTGGTGAGGCACTGGAATGGGTTGCTTGTGGAAGTTGTGAATCCTCCATCCTTGGCAGTGTTCAAGGCCAGGTTGGAGAGAGCCTTGGGTGACATGGTTTAGTGTGAGGTGTCCCTGCTCATGGCAGGGGTGTTGAAACTAAATGATCTTAAGGTCCTTTCCAACCCTAACTATTCTATGATTCTATTGTACGGGAATCATATTAAAAAGTTTTTTTTCTTTTTTAGAATAAACACTAGCAATAAAAATTCTTCCAAACTGGAAGTGAAGGAATTCTTCTTCCCCCTCCATCCCTGTAAATAAAGTCTCGTCTTATCACCTTCTTCTTCAGTTCTACTACCAATATCTTTTCCTTAGTTTATCACCTAAAAATATGCCTGCATACCATGTCAGTTCAGTGAGCTTGTTTAAAAAAAATCCCAAATTTATACCTTCTAAACTATTGAATAATCTCACCATGCTCAAAGGCAGAAGTCCAGCGTTCACAAGTAATCTTAAAAGAGAAAACAAGTGCACAAAATACACCACTACTGGACAGCCTGCTCTTAGCATACTGTGTTTTGCTAATGAGTAAAAAATATAAGGCAGTGAGGACACTTATTTCGCTCATCTGAACCCTCAGACCCTTTAAACAGTGTGAGAGATCCCACAGATCCTGTAAATAATATGGGAGCATTATTTTACTATCAGGAAGAATGTCAGTAAACATCCTGGGCAAAAGTAATTTTGTAATTCAAGATGTTCTCTGTAACTTTTTAACTTGTATTAACATTTGGTAGGCTGAGCTGTTTATTTTACCAGCTGTTCTTCCTCCATTCATTTCTCTCCACTCTTCAGCTCCACATAGGTTACCAGTCTGTAAAGTGCTGGCATTATTTTATGGTTCTTACAGGACAGTACAGCTTGCTGTTTTTTGCCTCAATGTGCTTCTTCTATTGTTTCTCTTATACAATGAGTGCAAACAACAGTGTCAAAGACAATTGTATCATAGAACTAATAATAATGTTCTAGTGTTGCAGAGGGCAATGATCTGATTTTTTTTCTTGGACACAAAGTATTTGGCTTTGTCAACTTTTCTATTTAGAAGTTGGATTAGCACCCATAAAGGAGTGCCCTTGAGCCTTTCTTACTTAATTATAGCTCACAGCTCTGAAAGTAATTCTATTTGGAGTTCTGCAATCACGACAGCAAGCTCTTGCAGACTGTTTTTCTTGCATGTATCTCAGAGCACTTTATGCGGTAAGTCAGGGTCATTCTTCAGATATAAAACCTAAGAAATGAGACACAGTGAATTGCCAAAGTTCATCCAGAATCTGAGTAACAAAAAAACCCACAAAAACAAAAACAAAGAAGAATATTAGTCCTTAGTACACCAGTCATTACAATACAGCTATCTTGAAGGAAAAAAAGTTTCAGGTCTAGGGAGCAAGTGAAAATATGCTGACTACAAAGGAATTAAAAGCATCCATGAGTGTTTTTCAAAGTTTAAAACATGTCTCTTCTTTCTTTTACCTATTTCCACAGGAAAATGAGATGTTCTAGTACAGAACCAGTCCTTCAGGTCTCCACAATTTTTTATAGCAATGCTGTGGATCTGGACATCATATCTTATACAGATGCTCTGTATCGGTCAATATCTAGATGGGCTACCCAGAGAAACACAACAAAAGGTAAGAAATCCCACGGACAAAAGAAAACAGGTTTGACCACTAGAAGCAAGCCATGAAGATTTGAATTATTACCTCTTAAAAAAATGAAATATGATTATTAGAAAAGTGGTCCCCAAAGTCCATTGAGCAACACAAGTCATATGCATTTTTCAGCACAATTTCAGTTTGCTTGGTTGAAGTAGAAATTTTTTCTGGGTATTAACACATAAACGTGTAATATTAGCTGTCCAGTGTTAAGCGATTCATGCGGTGATGATACAGACAGCATTTCAAACTGTCAAACACTTTTCAACTTGGCTGAGAATCTTACAACTTGCTAAATATCTATCCACTGTCATTTATACTAGTCTTAGCACAACAAGCATTTTCTAGATGAGTCTTCAGATTTATTACACAAAGTGAGATTAGATCTAAACAGTCTCTAAAACATTACAAGAAATATAAATAACAGATGCATTCTATGATTCGATGATTCTATATCTCTTCTTTCTCATTTTTTTTCCAATGTGGACTGTGTACTAAGTGTGCACATCTTCCACTGCATGCATGACCAGGGTATTCATAGAATCATGGAATGGTTTGTGTTGAAAAGGACTTTAAGATAATCTAGTTCCACCCTTTCCTGTCATGGGGCAGGGATACCTCACACTAGACCATGTTGCCCAAGGTCATGTCCAACCTGGACTTGAACACTGCCAGGGATGGAGCATTCACCACTTCTCTGGTCAACCCATTCCAGTGCCTCACTACCCTCACAGTAAAGAACTTCTTCCTAATATCTAACCTGAACTTCCCCTCGCTTCTTTTGATGCCGCTCAGCATACGGTTGGTTTCTGAGCTGCAAGCACACACTGCCAGCTCATGTTCAGTTTCTCATTGACAAACAGCCCCAAGTCCTCTGCAGAACTGCTCTGAATCACTTCTCTACCCAACCTGTAACTGTGACTTCACTAGTAGTGAATTAATTAGAAGTGTATGTTAACTACAGTAGTTTTCTGGGAATGAATATTGAATCTAGCAGTACAAAGAACAAGGCAGTCTGACTCAAAGCTCCAACACAGAGGCAATTCTGAATTCAGAAATACGCTTTATCTCCTTCTTTTCACAGCTCCCTAGGTTTTTTATGAGAGAATTTCTTCTGCTTAATTAACACTGTGTTCTTCCTGTCTCCTCTCTGTCGAGTCAGAATGCCATTGTCATTTTCATCTCCCTAAAGTTTGTTATGACCTCTGGTATCACTAAATGAAATATATGCTCTCTACATTCTCTTCACACCTTGCAAGGAAACACTAGGCTGGAATTTAGGAGCCTTCTAGAGGGAGTGTAGTTCCCAGACAATGTTCTACAAATTAACAAATTGACAAATTCCCTGTGCTTTTGTAGTGTGTCGCCCTCAGTAGCTGTTGTCTTTCCTCACTTTATTTTGTATTTATTATCTCAGTGCACATAAGGTTTCCAATGTGGTTTGACTGGAGCTGGTGAGTTTCCAAGATGAAAGCCCTATTAAACACTTGAAGACTGTCAGTTTTGCCCAACAAGCACTAAGAAACTTGAACTGATTACATTTTTGAATTTTTGAGGAACAATAAAGGTCATGATATGTTGATACCTTACTTTCTACTAAGGTTACAGTCTCATTTCTACATTTTGGAGATAAACTATACAAGCAAGAGAAGGTCATGGACTATGAATAAAACTTACTTAGAAAAGCAGGAAATGAGAAAGTCAATGATTTCCAGGAAATCTGTGTGGTTAACAACTATTTTCAATGACTTCGAAAGGTTGCACACCATGCAATGGATAAGTCCACTATATTTAAAATCCTAAAAATTAAATTATAGAAGGAAAAGATACACCTGTAATTTTCCAAAATAAAACAAAAAAATATCAAGACCTTTCAGCTGACCTGAAGTGCTGTAAAGCAATTTACTGTCTGAACACTTGAACTATAATACCTACCTTTCCCCTGTGCAAAGATTACAGTTTCATATTAGAGTAAAGGTAGCAGCTCTTCGAATGCATTCATTTCTATCAAGAGTGGACATGGACAGGTTATGGAATTCTTAACATTTTTTTGTTGTTGTTCTGAGACATTACTGACACTTGTAGACATTGTGAAACATTAAAATAAAGCATCTATCTCCATTACAAGGTTGGCAATAATGCACTCTCTGTTTTATAAGCATCTTATTGCCTACAAGAGAGACAAATTTCCATACTTTGAAGTTCCAGGGGTGCAATGCTGTGGAAAGAAATGAATACGGCTGAATTAGATTCTTCATTAATTGAAGCCAATTGGTTTATGGTTATCATCTTGCCAAGCTGTACCAGTAGTCTTCTTATGGACTACTGAGCACTTTTTCCTGGTTCTCGTTAATGAACTTTGTATGACTCAGCAAATGCAGAGGGCTATTTTTTACTTCACACTATACTGAAAGAGCAATTTTCTGTGATTCCAGCTCTGCCTGTGTAATCCTGCTGATCAAGAATTATTAAGCACTGTCATCAAATGAAATTCAGTGGTGGCTGCTTCAAAGTCCTATCAGATTTATAAATAATAACCATGCAAAGTGAAATGTGGAGAGTTTATAGTGAGTCAGCAACACCTATAGAATCATAGAATCATAGAATAGTTAGAGTTGGAAAGGACCTTAAGATCATTTAGTTTCAACATCCCTGCCATGAGCAGGGACACCTCACACTAAACCATGTCATCCAAGGCTCTCTCCAACCTGGCCTTGAACACCGCCAAGGATGGAGCATTCACAACATCCTCGGGCAACCCATTCCAGTGCCTCATCATCCTCACAGTAAAGAACTTCTTCCTTATATCCAATCTAAACTTCCCCTGTTTAAGTTTTAACCCATTACCCC
>WYDI02000004.1:0-27681 GCA_009867235.2 Psittacus erithacus
ATTAGCCTTAGCATCTGCTCTGCTTGTACAACTGCTCCATAGATCCATGCCCTTTCTCATCTAACCACTCCTCAACATGAAGCAGCTCTCTGCCAGGTAATTCCAGAAATGCTGCTATGTGGTTTTGTAAAACATTTGCAGTCTTGGCAACATGTGGGCAAGCCCAGTTGTTCAGTCTGTTGTCAGAGCAGAGAGGTATATACTGTTGTAATACAATGCATGTGTATGTCTTCAAGTAAATGAGAAGCTCTTTACTGTGAGGGTGGTGAGGCAATGGAACAGGTTGCGCAAAGAAGTAGTAAATGCTCCATCCCTGGCAGTGTTCAAGGCCAGGTTGGACAGAGCCTTGGGTGAGATGGCTCAGTGTGAGGTGTCCCTGCCCATGACAAGGGGAGTTGTATCTATATGATCTTAAGGTCCTTCCAACCTGAAGTATTCTGTGTGTCCTTAACAGGTCTGGGAGGCAAGTCTCCATCCAGACAGAAAGACGTCCTTGAGTAACTTCTATGTCTGTGCAGCTTTACTCAAACTTTTCATCTATTTGTGAGTCTGGTAAATAGACCAGTGCGCACATTCCTAATGCAAATGAATGAGAAGTGGGCATCCAGGATATTTGGTGATTGAGATTTGAAGTCCCACCCTCCATTTTGTATTGTGGTACTGAGTTTGTTTGCTAAGTATAAGACATGCTTGTCTCGTGTGAAAAGGGGTTTTGCTGGAATTGCAGAGCTGTTGGTTGAGCATGCCCTGAGGAGCCTGGTGTGCCACTGGCTTCACAACTAACACAAGCTGTGCTGCGTGCTGATGTTGTTCACATTTTTCTTCAGAAGTCATGGCCCTGACTTGGTCAAAAATGCTGTAGTTTCTGTAGGTCTGTTGTATGTGTCAAGGTACAGTGGCATTGCTAGATCCCAACATGAAAGCTGATGATGTGTGGTTTAGTTGTTTGTGGCATGGGGAGAGAGCTGCTGGGGTGAGTGCTTTAAGTACGTGGGATGAGATGACCCTTGTTGTCTTTTCTCTGAGGGACTCCTTCATAACCCAGTTCCAGTTGCTTTTGCTTTCCTTGAGTGTTTCATAACCCAGTTCCCGTTGCTTTTGCTTTCCTTGAGTGTTTTTTTTCTGGTTTTGGCTAGCCATAAATGGTAATTCATGTACACGACAGATCCTGCTGACTGCCGCTGATTTGTATTTCTGCTGAGACCTTGCTGGAGTTTATAGTCAGCATTTTTACTGTAGTGGAATTAATGTTTTAGTGCTGCTTAATGTACAGAGAGTAGCTCCTGTGGCAAAGTTGCCTGTTACTTGCCACTTCTTAAAATAATTTTTTTTGCTTCACCTCCCTCTGTAATTCCCTGTAGAGAGTGGTGCTTGTTCTCTGCAGTTTTAAGTGAATTGTGGAACTTCCCACCCTGAGCTGTATTTTCTTCACATTTGTTTTGTGGCAAATGTTTAAGGTTGCCTGGCATCTTCCCCAGACCAATTAACATTAAAATCTGTCAAGAACAGTTCAAGCAAAAGAACTTAGCCTCTTTAATGTGTCAGACTACAGTGAGCAATGGCGTTTTTGACAAAATTTAAGACAAGCATCTTTACTGTTTAAATTATTATTCTATTTAGCTGTGATTTTCTGCTGCACTGTGTACTGTCTGTCTGTCTGGCAAATGTATTCCCTAAACATAAACAAAATGCTCAAGTACAATCTCTATTCTGGCCATTTTAGAGTCTGTAATCTCCCCAATCAAATACTTGTCAGAGCCAGAATCAGATTTCTATAATCTCATTTTCCTTAGTCTCATGAACAGCAGAATTACTCCTCCTTCACTGTAGGAAGAACAGGGAGGGATGCTCTGTGGTGAGGCAGGGGATTTTTTTTATGGCCGCAACTTCTTCCTCTGTCTCTAATCATCAAATTGAGCCATTCTCCAGTGCTTCAGGCATGGTTATGGAAGCTGAACTGAGAAAGTGACTTACATGTTTCCCTGCTGTACTTAAATGTTGTTAAAGGCATAAAGATAAGGAGAAACTTGAATTCATTTTTTTGCAATAGCAATTGATTTTGTGGTAGTACCTAGAAAGTCTAGTCAAGGACAGTGTTACAAACTTGTAAAAAAAAGCGTAGCCTCTCCTGTGGAGCAGAACTGTACAAACTTCTTATCAGAGGCAAGCCAGAGGCAAGCAAATTTGTTTCAAGTTCAGTAGGCTAAAATAGGGTCTTGCAGCATTCCCTGGCAGCAGTGAAAGCTAGCAGCTTCCTGGGCTGTGTTAGGCACTACACTGATGGCAGTGTTTAATTCTCTCTCTCTTTTTTTTTTTTTTTTTTTTTTTTTGGCGCCCATCAGTGCACACCTGTTCAGGTTTGGAAAAAATAAATGAAGAAAAATAATTGATTGAGAGCTGTTAAACAGGACTCTGCCATAGACTTGGGAAGAGTATATGGGAGAAAACACCTCTGTGAACTGCCCCATGCTGGTTCAAGGAACAGTCTGTTACCTAAATGTGAATTTTACCAACTCAAAATTTGCCAAACTTGCAAACCTTAGAATTACACACTGTCACAGTCTGACAGCTGATGGGTGATTGATTAACGCTGATGGTCTCAGAGCCTGGAATGATCACAAAGGCTTGAAATCAAAAGGACATTTTATACTGGAAGAGGCACAGAGGCAGTTTCCACCTTGCTGCTGGTTTTGTTGATGTAGCAGTAGTTCATCATTCCTTCTGGCAAAAAAGTGTTTATCATTGGATCTCTCCCTCAGAATTTGCATCCTGTTGTAAGTTTATTTTTCCCTGATTCAAAAAGGGAAAAAAAGTACTTTGAAGGTATTGGTAAACATGTATATGTAGAGGTATTTAGCTCAGTAACTTTATGATACTTTGGTGTAATAAAGTCAGAAGGAAACTATTTCAGACTGCAAAAACTTACACTTGGATTGTTTTATTCTTTCAACAGCACACCAAGCACGAGTAATATCTGCATTCAAAGTATTCAGTGTTTAATCATATTGAATAATATTCAAGTTCCAGTCTCTTACTGGACAATCTGAGTAGGCAGCTGAAGTCCAAATGCCAAGAAAGTGAGCTTTTTTAATTAGCCAGATTTTGTCCAGTGTGGTTGGTTGCAGTGTGTAATAGTCTACAGAAAATATCCAGTACAGAATCAAGGGGCTGTAACTTAACATAATTCAGTTTGAATGCTGCAAGTGAGCATAGGGTATGAGGATACCGCAACAAATGTATTCACTGTAACTTTTTTGCCATGTGTGTGGGATTCTTAATCATCACAACATGTTTTGAGAACTGTGGATAGAGAACTGCTGTAACAGCTTCATATTTGAATAAATATATGTTAATAGCAAATGTGATGGCTGCCTGAGATGTAGGAGCAGAACTCCAGAAATACTAATGAACATCCAGAGCTTTATGCACTTCTTCCTGCTTCTGATTCAATGTATATTAAGTCTGCTGTGTGAGTATAGCATCCAGCAGCTGCCTTTGGAAAGCATGTGAGTGGGATGCAGAGGACAGTGGAAGGGGAGTATGGGCCTGACTCCATCTGCCAGAAACATTGCTTATAAAATGAAAACTTTAAACAGGGACTGTATTCCATAAGAGTTTTTCCAAGAGAAAATGGCCTGTGTTTTGGCATGCTCTTTGTTGGTGTTTGACATGCAATTCTCATCTTCCCTTCAGTGCTGAAACAAATCCTAGTAGTCACCATATTATGTCTGCGGCTGGAAGACACTTGTCTCCCACATGCTGCATCCTTTGCATTGATCTTTATGTGAAGAAGCCAGAAAGTACATGCATATACATGTACTATTTAGTTGATGGCTTTACTTGACTTGGTGGTGGTCTTTGTTCACTGACATTCTCAAACACCATGTTTTAGAAAGTTTGGAAGTCTTAGAAAAAATTGCTATCCCTAGAAGGCATACATAATCAAAAGGATTTCCAGATTTCAGTATTGCAGTGGCTGACAAATAAGTACATAAGTTTTAAATTACCCTCAAAGCTACTGTTAGTACAGTCTTTACATGGCATGACAATAAGCAACGTTAAATCATATTTTAATTAAAAGAGGTAACACTTGTAGGAAAAAGTGCATGTGCACTGTAAAGCCAAGTGTGTGATGCATTTGCGCAAAAACCCCCCTTTGTTTTTTTTGTTTTGGTCTAAAAGACTTAGCACCATCTGTTAAAAAAAAAAAAAAAAAAAAAAGCAAAACTAAAATACAAAAACCCCAACATAAACCTAGTCAAATGATGAAGGCTTCTGTCTATTAGTGGATTGCACAAGTTTGTAACTAATGAAATTTGATTGTGATGTATACTTAAGAGCACCAAAATACAACTATTCCATTGTGTTCACTTTATGCTTTCTACTTGAAAACACTTGAAACGGAACATTGAAATGTATGAGGTACATTGTACTAGCTTATACTTAAAAATAAGCTCAGAGGCTCGTGTTCAGGTGTTAATAATCAACTAGCGAATGCTCTACTCATTTCTGATTTTAGCATCTTTTATGCAACTGCCTTATATAGAAAATGTGTTAAAGAATTTACATGAATTTTATCTGTCTTTGTGTTGGAGGTCACCATACTATAAATGGTTTTCAGTGTCAATTTCTGTGTACTATATTTTTCTTGGTGGTCTCCAACATGTACATGTAATGGTATGTGGTACAGCTCAGATGGTAATTATTTTATTTGTCTGTATTAATTTGAATTGCTTTTGTTAAAAAGAACCTGAGAAAACACAAACACACACACACACACACACACGCCGAACAGCAAAAAGAATTATTTAATAAATAGCCTGAAATGATGTAATGGGAATTTGTGGGAATACTCTGAAGCCATTTGTAGAAAGAAAATTAAGTATTTTGAACAATGCCATCTTTCACACACAAAGTCTGTTCCTGGTGAATAATCAAATGCTTGTTTTAAAATATTTCTGGGAATAATGAAATAGCCTCAGCAATGTAGTTGATGAGATGTTTATGACAGATAGGTGATGTCAGATGAAGAAGATATGCTTCGTGACTAACTCTCATGAACCAGTTCATATTATGTACATGATTTAAATGGTAAAATAGCTGCCAAACTCTTGAGTGCTGGTAGTATGTTAACAAGTTGATTTAGATGATGGGAGACTTTTGAATGTGTCTGCCACTAAAATCTTTTCACTATAATTTATTAGTGAGGATCAAAAATGACATTACTGTGCATAGGGAGATGACTTCTAACTGAAGCAAATGTTGTTGTGTTGTCAGTGTCTATTAAATTATGTTATAGTTACCCTAAATAACACAAGTTTTGCTTTGGAATGTGGAAAAAGGCACAGTGAAGTGATCGTTAATGTAAGATGCTAATAAGTCAGTGTAATATTTCTGTGTGTGGTGATTTTGAAAATGTGACAAGTGACAATAACACAGCCAAAGTCGCAATTACTCTGGAAGGAAATTTTTATTTTGGAGACCTGTTATGCTTTATTTATTTATTTAAAACCCCACTGTTTTCTGGAAAGTTGTCAATGACAGCAGTTAAATATTAGGTAGGGGTACTAAATATTTTGGTTTTCATTTGGAAGCTAGTTGCCAGAGGACTGATAAAACCTGTTTGTGTTTAATAATTTACAAGATTATTATAATACTTGCAGCTGACTAGTTGTGACCATTTTTAATTGTGATTAAGTTGTATGACACTGAGAACTGGTTCTCTAAGACTTTGTGCCTGGAAAAGCAAAGATGAGATGTTTTGAAGTCCTTTGGTGTTGTCGCTTGGATTTTTGTAGCACAGTGGCTGTATCAGTCTCAAGGAAAGGAGGACCCTGTATGCTACTTGCATGCTTCTGGCAGAACTTCTGCTGGTTGCTGGCTGTGTTTACTGGGTGATTTGGAAAAGGAACCCTGAAAGATTTGCAAATGAATGTGGTGAAAGTTGAACGTCCTTCGTAGGTCAGATTCTTTCAGTTATTTTTCTCCTTCAAATTCAGTTTAGGATATGTGCAACCATCAGCTGAAAAAAACATTTATTAAAAAGAAAAATTATTCAGTGCTAAACATGGTCACATCTCATTCTGTAACTTTCTGACATTTCAAAGCCAGACACATGAGAATATTCGTGGTTGATCTCATATGGAAGATGCTGTCATATCAGGGTTTCAGTTTATTTTTCGGCTTCCTCCTTGATGTCAGATGTGACTGTGAAAACCATCACTTACAGAGGCTATTGCAGAAACTTCATTAAAGTATTCAAGACTGCACAATCCTCACCTTGTCCTAACAGGGGGACTGGAAATTAATCTAGTTTTCTGTAATTCTTTTCATGATCTTGACAGCAACTTTTCTGTTACAGGGATAAGATACATCTTTATGGGACTAGCCACTACTAGGTAGCGGCATCAGCATAACTCTCTAGCTATACTGCACAAGAATCTTCCATTTGTAATATTGAGGAACAATATATTTACTGTTACATTTGTTAGTTCCCTTCATTTGCTTGTAGTTTGCATACTATGAATTTCTCTCTTTCTGTCTTTATTTATCCTGGTATTTTTCCCTGATGTTTCTTTGTTTCCTACTTTGTTAAACCAAGTTTAAACATTTTAAAGAATCAGTGGGGTTACTGGCATGACAAAGGCTTGAAGGAACAGACCTTTAAATAGTACCCTGGAGAAAAATCTTGGAAATTCATATTCAGAACCTGATTCACTTTTTCTTTTTTTTTTTTTTTTCTGTCTGCCTTCTCATGTTGAACATTTGGCAAAATTCATGTTGTTTTGTCAGCAATTGCTTCTGTTCTTGTTTCTGGTACCTGGATAATGAGCATTTCATTATGTCTTGCATTTTTGTATACGTAGCATACACTGCCATGGGACTTGTGCCTTAATCAGACCTTGCTGGTCTGAGCTGCCAGTTACCACACAGGTATGACAAAAAGCGGTCTGTAGTTTGGTGGCTTTTTTTAGTCTGTTTGACAGATGTCAAGGTAAGACAATAAGCAGGTGGAAGAGATCACATAGTTAGCAAAAAAGTTGCTTTTCTGAGCAAGCACCTGTTTCAGGAAACCTTCACAAATTGCCCCTTTTTTTTTTTTTGAGCTGATTCACCTCAGTGCCCAAGGAAGGCTACACAAAGACTGTGTAACTATTGCTTTTCTTTTAAAGCTGCTAAGAAGCCATTTGTTCTAGTAATTCCAGTTTGTAAAACAGTTCAAAAGTGTTTTCTCCAGCTGCAAAAGAGAGCATTTGTCTGTGAAAGAATAGAAGAGCTTAAATTTCGTAGCTGCAATGTGAATATGTAATTAATACTTCCCCATTTCCACTTTAATAAAAATTAAATGGTAACCCAAAGTATTTTCTCTGTGAAATTTAATTGTAGAGAAGAAGCAATGCTGCTGAACTGGCAGGTTGAGCATTTATGAGAAATCTCCATTTAATTTAGTAACCTACTTGATGAACAAGAGGGATGTTGCCAATAAGGAGATGCATAAAAAATACCAAATCCCAAACTACTAATTATCAAATATCTTAGTCCAGTGAAATTGAATTTCCTGAATGTTTTGCTTTTCCCTGAACCAGTAGGTTCATTTTTGAGAAGTAGGTTACATTTTTGAGAAAATACAAATACGTGTGATGGCTCTGTGTCATTCTAACTGCTGGAGAATTTCTGTGGGGAAAATGCCCTAGGAGCATCCTATTCTTCTGTATTCTTTGATTCTGAGAAGTATTCTGCTCCAGAAGAGATGTGTATGCAGAGACTGCCTGTGTGTGTTTTTTTTAATGAGGTGGACCATTAGAGTGGTGCTTGGTACACGTCTTCTGGCTGGTAATATCGACTTGAGGTGAGGGTGGGAGTTGGCACACATCGATACTAAGAAACAATAGGATGATCTGCATAAGTAAACAGATTGTACTTCTCTATGTGTATCTAGTCTGAAAACAGATGTGCAATGCTGACGTTGCTCAGCTTTGGGGTTAAGACCATATTAAGACCATTTTAGTTGCGTTTATTTTCTCTGTAGGAAAAATGAAGGTTTATCTTCTATACACTGTTTCTGTATACATGCGTTCAATTTATTTTTCTTAATAAGGTACTATTGCAACTCTCATTACTGACATAAAAGTACGTAATTCCTGTCTTTTGCTATCTGGTTTAAGTATCCATTTCTTTCCTGTTGTAAGGAAGAAAATACTTGAACGAGCAATTGACTCAAAATCTGTCAATGGAGAGATTCAGGGTTCAGAGCAGTCAAAAAATCTTACCTTGTTTCACTTGGGAGTAAGAAGCAGGTAGAATTGAGGATGAGAAGAGAAAAACTTTGCTGAAGTTCACAACTTTTTAAGGTCACCACAGTATCATAATTTTAAAATTTATTGTTCATTTAGTAAATTCATATTTTTATTATTTAATTTATTAAAATTGTAAATTAAATTTATCATCATTTTCATGGTACTTAATTAAATATATGAATGTGTTGTGCATGTCTGTGGCCAGAAATAAAAATACAAAGGAACACTGAAAATTTTAGTGCTTGCCTAAGAAATTCAGCAGCATGGCCAGGAAACAACTGTTATCACTATTAATGTAGTTCTCTTCAACCCTTTTCACCAAGAATCATACCACTGCTGCACTCACCTAGGAATTTAGCTAGTGAGAGCAGCTTAGGGGACAGCTGATGCAGAGACTTGCCTCCTGTAGCTGCTTTTGCAGCAATGCCATTAAGAAAGCTGCTAGAGGTACACTGTAGTGATGGATTTATGTTAAAGATTGATAATTTGTATTTAGGGTGTCATTGTAGAATAAACCAAGGAGGTTCCAATCTGCCTCAAATTCTGTCTAAGGAAAATGCTATGTGTTGTTCTTTAAGGAAAAAAAAAAGTAGTTAAAGCAGCCTGGGCTTCAGTTAGTTCCATTATATGCAGTAGTTTGTGATTATCTTCATGCTGTTTTCTTGCTCTGTCATGCAGGCTTTTTAATCATTTGCAACAGTAAAGTAAGATAAAGCTTATACATTAAGTAGTGAAAAACTGTATGTTTTAAGCAATACTGTTTGAGAGATTGGGGAGGGAGGAGAAGCAGTATTGCAGTTTCCTCAACTTTTGTATGACTATTTCCTGTGCTGCTTAAAATTGGTAGTTCTTCTGCTGTTTCTTCTGAATTAAGCTTGTGCCATGAATAAAGTGTTCTGTGTCCAAATTATGTCTGTGTGATTACCAAAAAGGAGGTCTCGTAGAAAGATGTGAGCTGGAAACCTGACCCTCCCATAATGAATAAGATTGTGTCCTGTTCATCAGCTGTGCCTGGGAGGATACTGGGGGGTGGGGGGAAGCAGGAAGGGGTTAGAACTATGGATGAAACACCTGACCTGTGTCTAGGACTCCATTGACCCGGTCTTGTTCATTTTGTTTTTGTTCCACTCCTTTTAGAGGAGATGGTGGTCAGATGCTGTCAGTGCTAATGCAAGCTTTCGTGTTCTCGGTGTAGTCTTTCTGTGGCTCTTTCTGCTGCTTCCATTTCCCCTGGAAGTTGTCTTGATTATTTGAACTTGGTGTAGAGGTGTTTGTGGTCTTTATTTTGAGAGTACTTCGTGATCTATTTGTCAACTTTTCATACGCTCCTACTTAAAATATTTTATGGACATAAAAATGAAGGGGAGGATGAAATTTCATGTAGTATACTCTGGCATTGGTATGATTTGGCTGAAGAGTATTTGTAGGTTAGCATCAGTCTTTTTAGTGAGTTTGGAAGAACTCTGCCTTCTGTCCCAGGGAATGAGAATGATAGGTATGTCTCCAGAACTGGAAGTATGAAAGGGGACAGTTCGTTTACAGGTTAAAGCACATTAAAATTTAGATTATTTCTAAAATTCTGTGACAACTGACTCAATTTTTGGGATGGTACTTAATGCTGAAATATTTTCGAAGACAAATACTAATTTTTGATTTGTCTGTGTGTTGTACAAAGCTGGAGGAAAAAACCACCAAAACGCAATAAACTCTTCTTCACAGCTGAAAGTTGAGCTTTCTGCTTGATGACAGTGGTGTACATTACTGGAGATTGTAGATGTTTTGCAGAACAGCTCTCTACCCTCACAATCAAGCAGAAAAGGTACTTTTACTAGTAAAGTTTATAGTTGTATTTTATGTTCTAGTATTCCGTAGATCAAGGGAGTCCTAGAATGTTAATATTTGCCGTTCTTGTTCTCTGTAGGTAAAGCCAGAGTAGTTTTAAGTGTGTGCATATGACAGATTGAATAAGCAGGAGTAAATTGAATTTACTTCACTGGTATTGTTTGGTAATGGATACATACATTGTTGTCCTGGGTTCAGCAGTAGCAGTCATTTTTTCTCCTTGGTAGCGGGTGCAGTGCTGTGTTTTTTACTTTCAGCCTGGGAACAGCACTGATAACACCGATGTTTCTAGCTACTGCTCAGTAATGTTTACTGTGACCAAGGACTTTCTGAGCCTCATGCTCTGGCAGGAAGGAGGGGAAGCCAGGAGGAAGCAGAGGCAGGACACCTGACCCAAACTAGCCAAAGAGGTATTCCATACCACAGCGCGTCATGCCCAGGATGTAACTGGCAGTTACCCAGAAGGGCTAGATCACTGCAGGGGTCGGGCTGGGTGTCGGTGTGGGGAGTGGTTGTATTCTCTCCCCATGTTATTTCCCCTATCATTATTATTATTGGTGGCAGCAGCAGTGGTTTGTGTTATACCTTAGTTACTGGACTGTTCTTATCTCAACCTGTGGGAGCTGTATTCTTTTGATTCTTCTCCCCATCCCTCCAGGAGCTGAGGGAGGAAGGGGAGGAGTGAGTGGGAGACTGTGTGTCTGATTTACAGCTTGGCTTAAACCACGACAATTGTATATAAAACAAGATTTTTATGCCTTAAGTAGTTAAAAGGAAATTATTAGTTCATACAGAGAACCATCAGTTTGAATTCATATGAATTAAATCTGTAATTTAAAGGTCAAAACTGTTAATTGTTTCTGCAGGTGGGAGGTTTACTAGAGATTAAAAACTACTTATGTGTCAGGCTGATACACTACTGTGAGTGATCTCTTATGATATAGGAAAGAATGGTGTTCCTAGCACAATTTACTTGATCTCTTAAATTTGTAATTCTGTAAAGGAACCTGCCAAGGATGCTAGGTACTGCACTCTGCATGAAGTTCCTGCTACTGAGATAGAGGTGATTCCTGAAGTTAATTTTCTATATGTTCTTCGTATTTGGTGTTCATTTCAGTGTTCATTCATCCAGAATTAAGAGAACTCATGTTACAAAGCTAGGATGTTTATCGAGAGCAGGCAAGCACATTAGATTTTCAGTGCAGTCAATGCTTGAAGGTAGCATCTATGCTGTTTACACACACTGGGCCCCTGCATTACATTTGACTGCATCAGTGCAGTGTGCATCACTTTTTTCCTGGTACCGTTTTGGTGGGCAGCACCTTAGGATCAGTGCTCATGCTAGCATGGAAAAATAGGTAGTGGTGGAGGTGGTCTATGTTTTTTGGATTTGGTGGTGGTTGTTTTTAGTGGCCAACAAACCAAAAAGAGAGGAGGCACAATGAGGACACAGGTGCTACTGTGCCAGTTACTCTACCACTGTGAAGGGAGAGCAGGAAAGGGGAGCAGTGCTGGGGAAGTACAGGGCTATGTCATTTGCATGAGTATGGAAAGCGGAAGTTAAGCAGTCATGGTTAGAAGTGTGATGTTGCATTACACCTCATATAATTTGTAGGTCAAAGAAGCCCATCTTAACTTGTGAAGCCAAAAATTTATTGTTAGTCTAACTGAAGTTGTAGCAGTCTAACCAAGAAGTGTGAGTTTAATTGGACTAGTAATTGGGCAGGTTGTTTTGGACTCAGAAAACCCTCATTAACAGTATGCTTGAAGTTGTTCATAAATGCCCTTGCATTGATCCCTTTTGTGTCCTGCTCTACCATGAATCATACCCCTAGGTCCTGAGATTATAGGTTCCTTGAGAATAGTGGGGCATGGGAGTGTCAGCGTCTTTGGCTCTCCCCTGGGCATGCTGTGATACTGTGTGAGGGGGGAAGCTCCCCCCCCAGCCTGTTTGGGACTGGTTTCCTATATTTAGAGCATTTTTCATCCACTCTTTCATTTCTGAACAGCTCACAGATAATTACAGAAGGACTGCTTGTTTTACTTAGCTCTTACTTCAGTATGGTTAGAGCACATCATGGCAGAGTCAGCATTAAGCTGTAACAAAGGAATTTACTGTTAAGCTGTGGAAAACAGGTCATTGGAGAGTCACTGTCCATCTGTAGGAAGTAACTCTCCTGACACTCTCCTGACCCTTATCAATATTTGCAGTTACAGTTAAAGCAGACCTGTGATCATTTAAAGCACTTCTGATGAAGCTCCCAGGCCGGAGTTATGAAGCTGCCTGTGAGCTGCTGATGCCCATCATTGGGACTGCAGCTGCAAGGAGGAAGGGCACACTGGGCCATGGCATGAGCATCCTTGAGCTGAGGTGCTTGGGGAGAGGATGCTGAGGGCAGGTGCAGAGAAAACGAGACTTGACTTCAGTGATGGACAATCCATGTGCAGGTGTTACCTAGCACTCCATGTGTGGGTTTATGAAGACCATTCATTAGCTTAGGCCGTGTAGTAGCAGTTCACAAAGACATTTCTTTTTTTTTTTCCCTTAAGATTATGATCCAACCAGGACAATTCGGGCACATGAGAAGATTAAAGTTTGAAGCATATGTTGCCATTTTTGGCATTTTAGATCTTTGATTGTGCTTTAAGCCTTTAGCTTTCAAATGCCATTGATTTTCATTACAAAGCTTTGTAATATATTTCAGAACTGCTGTTGTAAAAAAAAAAAAGTAAAATATAAAAAATCTATGTTGTTAAGGAGTTATACCGATTTCCCATTTTGGCCTCTTTCCAGCCTTATAAATTGGGATTTAATCAGCGCTACAGAACTGAAATAGATTTTATAGAGAGTAACAGCCCATTAATAAAATCTTTTGCTTAAATAAGTCTTTAATTGCAGCTCTGTACAAATGTGATAGAGGAAAAATCTTGTGGGTTTCTTAGTGCTGTGACTTAATATTGACTAATATTTCTTCTTCAAGAGAAATATATGAAGAACTGTATTAAATAGAACCAAATCTGGATCTAAGCTTTATTTCTCCAGCCAAGTATAGTTTGAATGTCTGTCAACCTTGTATAGCACACTTGATTCAGCAATTTAGAACTCTAAATTGTGAGTATAATCTACTCTTAAGAAATTTTCAAGCCTTGTGAAAATCATGTAGAGCTTTCTGTTGTGTCTGTCACCCCTGTCATCCATCCCCCCTCTCCCTATCAGTTCTAGTGATGGCAGGGGGGGAGTCTGTCCAGCTGAGATATGAAAATGAGACAGTGGTACTCTTAAGTAGACAGTATCTATTCCCCCACCCCAGTACCATCTTTCTTTCAGACTCCATATCTCACTGAAATACCTGAAGCAGTCTGGTAACTGTTACACAAGCTGTCTGTAAAAAGCCTGCATAAGTTTCCATATCAGTTGTGCTATGTTCGGTTTCAGATTTTATTTGGAAAGGGCCCAGTTGAGATCAATTCCTCTCTCCCTTTCAACAAGCCTGTGAAAAGGAGAGATTGAGAGGTGTCTTGGTATGTTGCTGCAGAGCTGCCTGATACAGTCAGTAATGTATCTCTGGCTGATTAACATAAGCTCTACTCAACATGGTATAATCACTAATCCTTGTATAATGAAGTGGTTGTGCTGCTATTGCTCCTATGCTCTGTCCTTCCAGCAAAACTGTCTTATTCCTTAATTTCAGAGTTCTCAAGTATAAGTGACCATGCTAATTCTCTGGGACAAGGGTTATCTTTTTCAGCTGTATGCCCAGGGCCCATTTTGGACTTAGCAACAGGTTTGACAGCCAGTACCTGGGCATCTTCTCCCATGCAACTTTACAATTACTAGAGTGTAAAAAGGTCAGATATGTTAGAGCAAACATTTAGTACATATGATCTAATGATTTCCGACCTGTTTTCTGACAAAGAAAAAAGTTGGACTTTTTCCTTTGGAAGTAGCTCAGGTGTTACTAAGTTGCTGAACCTAATTAGCTCCCAATCCCAGGTTGCTTTACCATTCTGACTTGGAAGCACTGCTCTTTATGAAAGAGGATATATGAGGTTTTTTTTTTTTAATTGGTTCACCATTTATCCACATATTAGCCAGTAAATTTGTAAATTAATCTTTCAAGTTTACGTTCCAAATTAAACTTACCAAAAGAGTATTTGCATTACTTTATGCAGGTGGAATAATTACCTCAGCTAAATAGTGCTCAGTAGATTTTCAGTTTAGATAAACCTGTTTAAACAAACAGAAAAAGGCTGAGTCATAAAATTCTCAATAGTCTTTAAATCTCAAAACTAAAATCTCAAGCTCTTAACTGAAATCTCTGAAATTCTTTAGATCTACTGCCCATCCCCAGGATATGTAAAAATAGCCTTATGTAGCACACAGGCAAAATGAAGTTCATTTTCTCCCTCTTTGCCAAGAATCCTGAAAACTTACATTACCCTAATCTTTCCAAGGGGCTTTACATCCTCCCAATCAGTTTGTTCTAATACAATATCTTTGTAAAACCTGTAAACATCAAGTAAAAAAAAAAAGCAAAACCAAAAACTAACAAACCCAGACTTGCTGTATCTTAGGAGTTTTTTCGCCACATGTATGAGTAACTATGGAACATGTATTTCACTTAGTCAAGGGAAGGCAAATTAAGGATCAGTAATAAAATGCTAGAAATGACAATTGTTTTTCAGAGGTTAAAACCCAGAAATGATTAAGGTAATGGATAGTATTGGGGGTGGACCAGAGCAGTTAGGGCTTAAGTGCTTCAATTAAAACAAAACCAAACCCAAATAACCAAAACTTTTAAATTAATGTGTTAATTGTGTGAGTTAATGAACATTTGTAAATTAGTTGGAAAATTCTTTCTCAGTCAGAACCTCATGCTTGTTATCGAGTGACTCTTCTAACTGCCTTTCAAATACGATACTTCAAGAAACTCTTGAGTCTTTTCCTACTTAATATATGCTTTTATATGCATAAAATGTACACTTGATGGGTCAATCTTACATGAATAATCTTATAATTCTTTTCATCCTGTTTCCTTTCAGCATCAGAAGCTCCTCAGAATTCCAGAATCATAACCGAATGCAAACATTGTTTCATCAAAATGGTGATAGTGCTTACTTCTAAATTACTGATGTTATTGTTACAGCTTAATTTTCAGTCTACTTTTCAACCTTATTCCTTTCCTTTCTTCTCCCCACAGTACCCCAAGCATGAGTGTGAAACAGGTTATCCGTCATCAAGTAAAACATTTCTGCTATGTGAAACATAGCAGAAACATATTCAAACATAATTTGTTTGAATGAGACACTATTAAAACCACACAAAAACTCCAGCCAACCAGGAAAACAAACAGAAACCAACCCCCCCAAAACCCTTTCAAAAGTCAGTGCTTCAGTCTTAGGATGAAGAAAGGAGAAGGAGAAGGCAGGGATGACTATATGCCTGGCATAGAAGATAGGAAGGGCTGGAAGGGGACCTTCAAAGGTCATCTAGTCCAACCCCACTGCAGTAAGCAGGAACATCTTCAACTAGATATGGTTGCCCAGAACCACATCCAGCCTGGCACTTAATGTCTCCAGGGATGGTGCCTCCACCACCTCTCTAGGCAACCTGTGCCAGTGTTTTACCATCCTCATTGTGAAAAATTTCTTTCTCACATCCAGACTGAATCTTTCCTCTTTTAGTTTAAAACCATTACCCCTTGTCCTATTGCAACAGGCCCTGCTAAAAGTTTCTCCCTGTCTTTTTTTGTCTGAGGTTCAGCAGTAGCAGTCATTTTTCTCCATCTTAGTAGCTGGTGCAGTGCTGTGTTTTTTACTTTTGGCCTGGGAACCGCGCTGATAACACCGATGTTTCTAGCTACTGCTCAGTAATGTTTGCTGTGAACAAGGACTTTCTGAGCCTCATGCTCTGGCAGGAAGGAGGGATAACCGGGAGGAAGAAGAGACAGGACACCTGACCCAAACTAGCCAAAGAGGTATTCCATACCACAGCATGTCATGCCCAGGTGTAAATTGGGAGTTACCCGGAAGGGCTGGATCACTGCTCGGTTGGCAGGTGGTGAGCAGTTGTATTCTCTTCCCTTGTTATTTCCCTTATCATTGTTATTATTGGTGGCAGCAGCAGTGGTTTGTGTTATACCGTAGTTACTGGACTGTTCTTATCTCAGCCCATGGGAGTTACATTCTTTTGATTTTCCTCCCCATTCCTCTGGGAGCAGGGGGGAAGGAAAGGTGGGGAGTGAGTGAGCGGGCTCCGTGGTTCTCATTTACAGCTTGGCTTAAACCATGACATTCTTATAGACCCCTTTTAGAATGGAAAGACCTCAATAAGGTCTCCTCGAAGTCTTCTCCAGACTGAACAACATCAACTCTCTCAGCCTTTCCTCATAGGAGAGGTATTCCATACCCCCCTAATCATTTTTGTGGCCCTCCTCTGGACCTTCTCCAACAGGTCTATGTGTTTCCTGTACTGAGGACTCCAGCGCTGGAGTACCAGTACTGTAGGTGTGAGGTCTCACCAGAGGAGAGAAGGAGGGCAGAATCACTTCCCTTCACTTACTCTGTATGCAATTATTTAGTAATTTATTTGGTGAAAGAGTGGAATTGGTTTGGGGTTTTTTTTGGCATGAGAGAAACTCAAACTATTTCATTGTAGGCTTGCAGCACAAACATTTGTGAATGATGCTTAAATTTGAGCATGTGTATCAGAAGATATCACTTAGCCCTAGGCATGACCTGTCTTTTTGGGGGGAGCTTATCCAAATTACTGATTTTTATCAACCTTAAGACTTCTTATCGGATAAATTGGTCACTTTGCATGTTTATCATCAGAAGGGTAAGCATGTGAACTCTGCTGAAATGGCTTTTACAGAAAGATATTGAACTTCTTACAGGGACATATAGTGATAGGACAATGGGAAATGGCTTTGAACTTAAAAAAGGGGTGATTCAGGTTAGCTATGAGGACGAAATTCTTTACTGTGAGGGTGGTGAGGCCCTGGTGCAGGTTGCCCAGAGAAGCTGTGAATACCCCATCTCTGCCAGAGTTCACAGCTAGGTTGGATGTGGCTTTGAGCGCCCTGATCTAGTGGAAAGTCTCCCTGTCCATGGCAGGGGGGTTGGAACTAGATGAGCTTTAATGTCTCTTCCAATGCAAACCACTCTATGATTCTATGATAAGATTGTTATAGTGCTGTCTTTAGGAGATGGTTCTTTTTAGTGTAGAGTTTCTGAGGCGCTGGAGTGTAACTATTAACACCTATTTCTGAGGCCTATGTTGTGACATTTGAGCTAAAAAGGCTCCTAAGGATATACCTAAACTGAAGAAGTTTTGTGATGTGACTAACAGGGGAACATTGCTGAGGAGTCTAGGCAGACTGAAATTTAATTTGGTATTCCTTTGTGGAATTCCTTTGCCTGCGTAACTGCTACTATGGTGGGGGGAGTTTGTTGTTTCAGTTCTGTCAGCCAGTGGAAATAGCTGTGGTGGTAAGGCCTCAGCATGAGCATGCTCTGATTTGGTTTAGGAACTGTTCGATTATGTCATGGTAGTTGTCATAGAATTTGTTTGGGGTAAAGAACTTGATGCGTATGGTTGGCTACTATGATGTATACCTAGCCAGGTACTCAACTGAGGCTAGTGTGGAAGCTGGTGGCAGAGCATCAACCCATTCATGCATGCTTTCACAGAGACCTTGCTCAAGCAATTTGAGTTTTGTTTACCCAAAAAGAATAGTAAAAATGGTTATGTTTTCCCTGTTACAGTTTGGTCACTGGACTCTGTTCCATGAATAGCAGTCAAATTTCAAATGTTTTGGTGTCATCAGGACTGACATGGGGACCACCTCTAAAAAGTTATGTAAGGCAGTGCATAGAAGATTAGGAAAATGGATTCTTTTCCACTATCACCCAGAGAAATCCAAGTTATTTGTAGCAAGTTTATTAAGGAGATCCAGAAAGCTTATGAGAGTGGAATTTAGTAATGAAGATATTATTTTGAAGTGTTGATAATCTGAAATCATAAATTACTTTGCACTGGTACTGCCTTTAAATAGGAAAAGTTATATAATGTTTGGCAGAAGGGGTTTTTAATCCTAAATTAGCTTTTTAAGGAGGAATTGAATTGTTGAATAACACTGACATGGAAAATTACAAATTCTTCTATAATGGTGAAACATGCAAGAGGAATGAAATGGGGTGGGAGCTTTGGAACTGCAAGGTGAAGGTCAAGACTGACGGTTTGAACTAGGTAGCAAAATGCAGAAGCAATTGTGTGAGACCCTGCCCATGCATGGTGTGGAATCCCTTTCACTCAAAATGCACCCCATAGTTACTTTTGCAGCCCGATGGGAGGAGAGGAAGGCTGGCTGGCCTGAATGGCAGTGCCTCTGAGGTTGACAACTCCAGAAGGGTGTTGAGGAGCAATACATAAACTACAGTACAGAGTCATTTTGTTACTCATCTGTGTCGCAGATCTCTTCAGTCGTTGGCTTAATTTAGAGCAGCCTTGCAGCTGTTGCTGCTTCTGCAGCGGTGACAGTTCCTTGATAACTGTGCAATTGCAGCGCTGCTCAAGTATGGCATACTCATCTCTCCTGATGGCAGGAGCAGTTAGGATGGAGTCTATTTTTTTCTTTTTTTTTTGAGTCTCTGTCAGTATACTTTGTCCTTATATACAAAGAAATGAATATGAGTAAGTATGCCTCTAGAAAGTAAATAAACTTCCTGAAAGCTGCGTAGGAGTCTGTACAATTTTAAATATGTAGTTCATCAGAATGGGGAAATAATTGATATGTAAAAGAAGTTTATCTTCTTTTATATAACTATGATCAGGGTTTTCTTTGTCTTCAAGTTTGATTAAGAAATGCAGCATGGGATTTTTCACTGGATTTTGTGTTTCTAATTTTTTCTTGGAATATGTCATAATGAATTACGCCTTGCTACAATGCAATGCTGTTTCTGTGCTGCAGTCTTTATGTATAGATAGCATAGTCTCAATGAAACTAGTATAGGTTTGCCCTGTAAAAGAAGGGTAAGTTTTGGATCGGCCACTTGGCTCTCAACAGCCTAATAAAATAAGGTAGCTATTGCTTGCCATCTGGTTACCAGTGCTGATCCTACTTGAGATCAAGTGATGTCACACAAAATGACACTTGCAAACAAGGGCTACTTGAGGTCTGACTCACTACAGCTCCAGAGGCAATTTTTGAGTGTTTACCTTCTGGATGCTGTTTCCTAGAAGGTAAGTGTAATACAGTATCAGTATCCCACCTTGTGAAGTTTGGTTGTTGGGTTGGTTTTGGGTTTTTTTTTTCATCCTTTTTGAATGCACCCATTTCTAGGGTATTCAACATGATCAGCACTGACAGCCAAACTGCCAACAGTAATTTAAGAAGATGGGGTTGTTCATAGAGGAAAATGAGAAGCAGAACAATGATGGTGGGGAATAGAGTTTGCTGGATATGTTGAAATGGGGTTGTCTTTTGGGAGGGGTCACAAGGAATGCAGGAGAAGGGGAAATTCAGCAGTGTACAGCTGTAATTTTCCTGATTCTGTTGAAGGCTGACTGAGCCATGTTAAGCACCATATTTAAGCATTAGTGTTCTGGAGTTTTTAATTGTCAATAAAACTGTGGTTTTATAATCCCCTGGCAGATAAGATCTGTACATTTCTACCTGATGGTACAAGAGTGTGTAGGACTGAGCTTTCAGACCAGGCTTGTGGATTTTGTACAGGCATAAGAATTTGTCTACTCAAACCAGCTTATGATATACGAGCTGTGTCAGGGGTAGTTCAGATTAGAGACACGGAAAAGATTCTTTACTGAGAGAGTGGTTGTCCACTGGAGCAAGCTCCCTTTACCAGGGAAGTTGTCATAGCACCAAGCCTGTCAGAGTTCAAGGATCATCTGGGTGTAGCTCTTAGATAGTTTAGTGTCAGGCAGTCCTTCAAGGAGCAAAGAGGTGGACTCAATGAGCCTTATGGGTGCCTTCCGACATGTGATATTCTATGATTCTATGATACACATCAGCCAAAATAATAAGTATTGCAGAAACAGGTAGACATACAGAATTAGGCTATTGTACTGATTTTCTGTTCCTGTATATTTAAACAAATTCAAGTTACATTGGGTGGACATGAACTTGGAATGGCTAGTTAGTTACTGTTGCTTGTATGACACTGCTACTCACTAATTAATTTATGAAGGTGAAGAATGCAAGAGTGTGTTGTTACTGTGAAGAAATCTTCACATCTGTGGAGATGTCAGGATTAGCTTTTACAAATTGCATTGCAGTTTCCAGCATGGTTTGGCCTGATTTTTGTGTATTTCATACTTCACTAGATGTGCTGAATATGAAACATTTCAATCTCTTCACTTAAGAGGTCAAAAAAAACCTACAGCCATACTTATGGCCTAGGTAATAGTGTTCCAGATTATTGAAAGTGTTCTGATTTGGCTATGGACCATATCAGCCTTTCAAATTCGCCATATCGAAGAGGGTGAATGAGAGGTTCTTGGCAACTTCTTCAGTATTTCTCTGTGCAGTCAAATAGGTTGTTATCTCTTAGCGCAGCATTTCATAGATAGAAGCATTTACAAATGAGAGCTTTTGTAAACAAAATAGGTACCTCTTGTTTCTGTAATCAGCTGGATATCAACTTCTGTGTTGATTACAAACGTCTGAAAAGGTTGGACAGTGCGTGTTAACTACATGACTAATACAACAAACCATAAATAGCCTTTCAGAAATGTATGATAGAAGAAGTAAGCAGTAATCTGACATTTAAGAAAATGTTAGCAGCAATAAGAATAAAATCACCAATGCTAGATAGTGATCCCTTTATATTTAGACGCGTATTTGCCACTACCTTGCTGGGGAAGGCATAGTGAGGTAACACTGCCTTAAGCTAGTAGGCATTCTCAATCTTTTCCTTGGTAGTAGCCTTTTTTGATGCCAGTGTCAGAAAACTAAATTACCAGAATTAGAAGAACTTTGCATTTCATTTTCCTGAGTCTCAGGATCTTAGTTGGTAAGCTGAAGTGGTCCACCATGGATTTGTGTGTAGTGAAAGGTGAACTATAACAGGAAATACTTAGTGGGAGTGACCTGAAAATGTGTTGTCTCTTAATTGTTTCCTTCTGATTTCAAATTCAGTCTTTGCCCATTTAAAAATTACCAAAACTATTCTTATGAAAAACCCCAGCCTACCAAGATCATATACAGTATGATTTCTTTCAAGCAGTTTTGTACAGATTTGGGAAAGTAAGGATGAAGTCCATCTTGTTTATCTCAAAGGGTGAGAAATCCAATTGCACTGTATCCTGTTCTGCCAACAGAAGTACTTTGACTAAATTGAAGAGGGTCATAAAATGTGAGGAATGTGACAGATTGATGAGTAGGTTGAAAATGTTTATCCTGTAGAATATGGAGGCTTGGGCATGAAGACCATCATCAATCCATAAAGCAAATGAGATAACTTGAGAAAAATGTGAGCTGAATGTGGCATAATTTAGTCATAAGAAGTAATTTATGAAGGGTTCTCATTTTTCCCCCCCACAAAATCATTATGTCTGTGTTGGGTTGAATAAATGACTTTCATATCGTGTTGTCAAAGATAGTTGTTATAACCATTCACTACAAAAATGTGGCTCCTCAGTCCTCATTGTTTCTTATCACTGCCTGAGTATTATCTTGGGATACAAGTAATATTTTCTGTGGAAATCTGTCTGTTGTGAATTTTATCTTGGTAAGCCAGAAACATGAGATAAGGAGGACTGGGGGCAAGGTGGGGAGGGGGAGTGGAGGGCAACAATAAACAGGTGAGAAAAACTTTGCAGAACCAGTTGTGATAACCCTTAATGATTAATTTTTTGTTGTTGATTGCTGCACTGTGTTCCATGGGGCTATTCCAGAGGTACAGAAGGAGACTCACCTCTTTATTGTTAAGGAGGACTGTGATTTTATGGAACCCCAGATCATTATTTTAAGTCCTATGTGCCTGTGGAATGCATGCTTCTTGCCTGTGCAAAAAAATAATGAAACAAACCCCTTGTCATTGTTGGCTTTTATGGGAGATACGGCTACATTATTTATAGGCTCTTGAACATTTATCAAAATTGACTTTATCAGCTAAACACAAGAAGCTAATTCTCACTGACTGGATTTAATGCAGTGTCACCTGAAGGTGTCTATTACTAAATTTAAACATAAGCAGAATGACATATGTAGCCCAAGAGAAACTTCAGTGTTTTTCTTTTCTGCTCTGCTTAGCAATTAAAGAGCGAATCTCTGAAGATTAGCCAGGTGCAGTATGCTGCTACTAACTTCTCTGTGTAGCATCAGGTACTGGCCCGTGCTGGAGGCTGCATGCCGGATTTCGCAGAGCAGCAGTGTGATCTGCTATGACAAATCCTGTGTGTTCTTTCAGGGAAGTGGAAAGCTGCTCTTGCTTTGAATCCTGGCGCATTCTCTACAGATTGTGTTTGTGGGGTTAATGGCATGTCTCTTTTTCTTCATCCTGCTTCATAGTAGTAACATTTCCCCCTCCAACTGTTGATCTAGAAATGCTCTTTTGGGGTAGAGGAGATGTTTACATTATTTTACATGTGAGCATGAAGGCAATTGGAAGGATTTAAGTACTTAGAAGGAAATTGGCCAGAAGAAACAGAGATGTAAACCAATGAGGAATGCATAGGCAGGGCTACCAAGTTTTCGTGGCTGTAGGCAGCATATTTAGTAGGTGAAAATGAAGCAGGAATTTCTGGACTATAACAGAAGCTGAGAAGCTAAGCAAGTACAAAGAACTTAAGCTCTGCATCACCACTCCACAGTTACTGCCAGAAAACAGCTTCTGTTAACTTATGTCATGTGTTGAAAAGGCTTTTGTGTGACATTACAAATTTCTCCCGGCTACATAACCCGCCAGTAGGAAAGGCAATCCCAGGTACCAGGACATGCTGGGGACCCCCAGCTGGCCAGCAGCTTTGCAGGAAGTAAGTCCTGGGGTTCTGGTGGATACCCAAGTTGAATGTGAGCCAGCAGTGTGCCTGTGATGCAAAGGCAGCGAATAATATCTTGGGCTGCATTAGGAGGAATGTTGCCAGCAGGTCAAGAGGCACGATCCTTCTCTTCTGCTCAGCACTACTGAGGCTACACCGGGAGTGCTGTGTCCAGTTCTTGGGCCCCCCAGTACAAGATACACATGGACATACTGGAGAGACTGTCCAGCAAAGGACCATGAGAATGATGAAGGGATTGGAGCATCTCTCCTATAAGGAAAGGCTGGGAGAGCTGAGACTGTTCAGCCTGGAGAAAAGAAGGCTCAGGGAGGATTTTAGCAGTGTATATAAATACTTGAATGGAGGTTACAAAGAAGGGAGCCAGGCTCTTTGCAAGTGGTGCTCAGTGACAGGACCAGAGGCAGTGGGCACAAACAAACACGAGAGGTTCCTGGTGAATATCAGGAGACGCTTTTTCGCTGTAGTGGTGACCAAGCACTGGCACAGGCTGCCCAGGGGGGCTGTGGCATCTCCATCCTTGTAGATACTCAAAAGCTGCCTGGATGGTTCTCAGCAACCTGCTATAGGTGGCCCTGCTTGAGCAGGGGGTTGGATCATGAAAAGGAAGGACCAGACTGAACAAATCAAGAGCAAAAGGGACAAGATGTTGCAGTATCAGTCAAATCAGTAATGATTAAAAAAAGAGAAAGAGGAGGTTGTTAGACAGTGCAGTGTTGAAGACTTTCTAGCTCTGGGAAAAGGAGTAGGGACTCCATTTTTAGAAGGATAACTCTGCAAATCTTTCCTTATGACTGTTGTCAGGACAGTGCTTCAACCTTTTCAGAACTCTCATTGAAAGAGGCAGCAAAAGATGTTCAAAGAATTGGGGATATGGATAATGGCAATAATTTCATTCTTTATTTCTATCTAATGTCAGTTCAAGGAACTTGGAAGTATAAAGCCAACTTGGAGGATTACAAGATGACAGGAATGAATCTGTATTGAAGATAAAACTTTCCAGACTCTGCTTGTGTATGAGGAAGATTCAAATTCACAATGTAGGTTGCTGATAGAGTGAACATCACCTTGTACAATTTTCTTCTCATTTCTTCTCCTGTTCCACTCTGGACTTAGTTTAAAAACTTTGCTTCTCATCTCATTGCTGACAAGTTCCAGTAAAATGAGACAACTGGTTAGGGAGTACAAAATGCTGAATTCCATGTCTTGAATCAGTGCTTCCATCAATTGTCTGTGGTAGTGCAATAGTCTAGTTTTAATTCCAGGATGATGTTCTCGAACATTAATAGGGAGAGGTACCCCTACCTCCCCTACTTCACTCCCCAGGACAAGGTGTCTAGAACTTTGTTATCCTTATCTGACTTAATACAATATGAAAGCCTCACTGTTGTAATTAGTTGCATTTATGTGGTTGTGGAGGAAAGTATAAAGATTGTCAATGGAGAATAAATGATGTCAGGGTTCACTCAGCAGAGAGTCTAGGTTGAGGTAAAGTGCAGGGGAAGGGGAGCAGGCAAACCTGTCTTTTGGTGTGCTTTTGTCACAGTCCTCCTAGACTGAGGTCGTTGGAGAAGGGTGGGAGATGTTGGGGATTCTTGTTTGTCTTTTGCTTGTTGAACAGTTTATGAAAGATGCCAAGATGTTGACTTGTGTGATGGTTTCAGGCACCTATCCATGCTTATGACAGGCTCTCAGAAGTTCAGTGTTCATGGGGATGACCTATGACTTTTCCACTTACTGGTTAAAATTAAGGAACAGATTTAGAACACAAGCACAGATATCTTGATCTAGATTCGATCTGTTCAAAATGTTCAGAATCGCCCATGACTCACCAGGTACAAGACAATTAGGGATGATTTATACTTTAGGGAATTCCTCGAGAAATTGCATGGCACCTTGCAGATGGTTTTACTTAGACTTATGATTGAAAGAAACTAAGATGTTACTTTTTATGCTTTTTTTCCTTAACACAACTAATACTAATAAAGTATTTTTCCCCAGTCACCCCAGGACAGACATTTCTTGTTTGTGGTTGCCATTGTTGAAGTTGAATTTAGCTAAACAGAATAGATCACTGTAATTTCTCAGAAGAGATAAAAAGGTGAATTGCATTACTATTCAGAGTGCATTCTAAATCAATAAACATCTGAAACACCTGCACTGAATCAGAGATCCCTGCATAAAAAAGATCCAATAGTGGATGCACATATCTCCTTTTGTTTGGTAATAGAATATTATGCTTTTCCATAATCTGCTTTCTCTGGTGCAAAAATTATTTTAGTGTGTGTTTGCATGGGTAAATAATCCCAACATACTACTACTTAGAGTAATGGATTGTTTTGTACATTGTAATGGTAGGCAGGGATGAAACAAGTGCAGATTTACTGTATGGTGTATGTTTGCTTTAAACAACTAATAAACAAGCTTAATAGCAGTAGCAAGAAAACCTGTGAATCAAAAATGCCTTTATTTTAGTCTAATTTATCCTTAATTTCATCTAATCAGCAGTTCAGATCTCCTCCAAGACTGCGTTCATGGGATTGCACAGCATATTGTACATATATAGAGAATAAAGTATACTTAAAGGTAATAATTTAACTTTATTTTCTCCTGTTGATTTTTTTTTAAGGCTATTTGAAATTATATTTTTAGTTTTACTGCTAAGCCATAACCAATATAATTGAAATACTGTAATTCTTAATGCTCGCTACAAAAGAGGGAACTTTGTTTACTATGATTTTTATTAAACCAAAAATTGTTTGATATGTCTTCGGGGAAAAATAACTTGATCTTGAATAACAGTGTCATCTTTTACCAAGATGCATTTATTTTGCCCACAGATTGAGAGGCCTATTCAAGAAGAGTTGGATACTTACATTCTAATTACTCCAAGGGCACTGCAGACAACCAAATTCTTGTAGCCTTGGGCACAGCCTCACTTGGTCCTCATTTTGGGGGTTTTCTGGGAATGTGAAAAATCTGTAAATGAAGCAGATAATCTGGGACCTTCTGTAATCTAGATTTTTTTTTTTTGTTTTCCTTTTTTTCTTATTTTTTTAACCCCCTTCTTTTTTGAAGTGCAGCAATAAAATAAGAAAATTGGAAAAATATTTTGCGGGAGACAGTTTCAGAAAACAGGGAGCTCAACCCAGTTTGCATAGTTGTTGTTCCCTTAAACATTCAGAAGAACTCAGTGACATGGACGGTGAGATTGACCACACCACACAGCTTGGTGTCATCAGCAGATTTGCTGAGGGCACGCTCAGTCCCACTGTCCATGCCCCTGCCAAAGATGTTGAACAGTGCCAGCCCTCATATGACCCCTGAGGGAAACTGCTTGTCACTGATCTCCACTTGGACAAGGAGCTGTTGACCGCAACTCCTTGAGTGTGACTGCTCGGCCAGTTCCTTTTCCACCAAGTCATCCATCTGACAAATCCATGCTTCTCCAGTTTCGAGACAAGCATGTTGCTGTGCAGGACAGCGTCTAATGCTTTGCACAAGTCCAGGTAGATAATGTCAGTTAAGTAAGATATCCACTGGTGAATAAAAGTTGTAAAACTGCTGCTGTGGATTTTTAACCTCTTTGTTAGAAGCTTGAAGTGGATTCAGAATATCAATCTCACTATTCTTGAGGTCCACCTCTTAGTCTAGCAGATAAAGATAGTATTTCTATCTTGTTTACTGGTTCTCATATATTAATGGAGATCAAGATGTTCTGTAACCTAATAGGTTGTTGATAATTGATTTAAAAAGCAAGGCTTCCACCCCCTTCCCCCCCCAATTTGAGGTGTTCCTGCCTCTTCTAGTGCACCTACTTTGTACAGTGGGTGTCAGAACTTAACATATTCACCATGTGTTTGGCATTGGGTTTACTAACTCTCCTTTCACTGTCATTTCAGTTTATAGGTGTTACCTGTGGTCATAGAATGGTTTGGGTTGGAAAGGACCTTAAGATCATCTAGTTCCAGTGCTCCTGCCATAGAAGGGGACACTTCACACGAGACCATGCCACCCAAGGCTCTCTCCAGCCTGGCCTTGAGCACTGCCGGGGATGGAGCATTCACAGCATCCTTGGGCAACCCATTCCAGTGCCTCACCACCCTTACAGTGAAGAACTTCTTCCTTATATCCAACTTGAACTTCCCATGTTTAAATTTCAGTTCTTCCTCAGTAACATAAAATTTTGCATTTGTGTATCCCTGGCAGTTTTACATCCATTCAGTGTATATATGGTGACTTTCTAGCTCAATTTTTCTAACATTTCAATGGGCATGAAAGCATGTGCCTTTAGAGAACACCAACATTAGTACTGCTTTCAGCCAAGGAAATTCATAGAATCATAGAATAGTTAGGGTTGGAAAGGACCTTAAGATCATCTAGTTCCAACACCCCTGCTATGGGCTGGGACACCTCATATGAAACCATGCCACCCAAGGCTCTCTCCAGCCTGGCCTTGAACACTGCCAGGGATGGAGCATTCACAGCTTCCCTGGGCAACTCATTCCAGTGCCTCACCAC
>WYDI02000010.1:0-44658 GCA_009867235.2 Psittacus erithacus
CAAAAAATCAAAAACACAGCACTGCACCAGCTACTAAGAAGGAGAAAAATTACTGCTACTGCTGAACCCAGGACAGTACCCTTGGCAGATTTGCTGATGATACAAAACTGGGAGGAATGGCTGGTACACCAGGAGGCTGTGCTGCCATTCAGGGAGTCCTGGACAGAGAGTTGGGTGGAGAGTAACTTAATGAAGTCCAGCAAACACAAGTGTAGGGTCCTGCACTGAGGGAGGAATAACCCTACACAACCAATACAGCTTAGAAGCTGACCTGCTGGAAGGTAGTTCTGTGGAAAAGGACCTGGGCATCCTGCTGGACAACAAGTTAACCATGGGCCAGCCGTGTGTATATATACCCCAGGGGTATCCCTGGGGTGCATGAGGAAGAGTGTGACCTCTTCCCCTGCTACTGTACCCTGGTGAGGACTTACCTGGAGTACTGCATCCAGTTCTGGGCTCCCCCATACAAGAAAGACAGGAAGGTACTTGGAGAGGGTCCAGCAGAGGGCTACAGAGATGAGCAGGGATCTGGCACATCTCTCTTACAAGGAAAGGCTGAGAGACCTGGGTCTGTTTAGACTGGAGAAGAAATGACTGAGAGGGGGTCTTATCAATGCATACAAATATGCTCAATGGCAGATGTCAGGAGGATGGGACAAGAGTCTTTTCAGTGGTGTCCAGCAACAGGTGAGGGGCAATGGGCACAAACTGAGACACAAGAAGTTCCATCTGAATATGAAGGAAAGCTTGTTTACACTGAGGGTTGCAGGGCAGTGGAACAGGCTGCACAGAGAGGTTGCAGAGTCTCCTCTGGAGAGATGCAAAACCTGTATGAACACAACCCTGTGCAACCTGCTCTAGGTGAGCCTGCTTTAGCAGGGGGATTGGACTAGATAATCTCCAGAGGTCCCTTCCAGCCCTAACCATATTGTGAAGTTGTGGGAGAGACAGTTCTTCACTGTGATCCTTTGTGTAAATAAACAGAGGTGCAGTTTATTGCAGATAATCGGCAAATCTGAGTTGAGCTGACACAGTTTTTCTTGTCTTGACTTTCTTTGCTGACAACATTGTCCATGTTTGTGGGTTTCTTTTGCTTACTGACTTTCTCCTTCCAGCCAAACTTTGCCCTCCCATCTGCTTTGGTTAGCAGTTTTGAGTTACTTTTGTGTTCCTCACTGCTTTTCCCTGTTCCCTGGGTGGACAGTGAACTACAAATTCTCCTCTTCATTTGCTTTTAATAAAGACAAATTTAGTCGAAGAAAATACTTGCTTCTAACAAGTAAATGCATGGTGCACAAACATCCCTGTGGACACCTGGGTTACTTTATGTCCACATACAGAACATGCTTCATCCTTTCCTACCTGTTCTACCATAAGTTAATGATATATCAGTTTTGACAGAGCTCTACTTGCAGTTATGTTTTTGTATTGCTAATTCTGTTGCTTATTTTCACAGGGCTTGTATGGCAGACACTAAAATGCTCTGGTTGCTCTCTGTCCTCTTCTATTCTAGTTTCTAGGTACCTGGTTGGTGTTTTTTCCAGCTACTAATATCTCTGATACTTGTGACTTTATTCTTATTATTGGGGTTCTTTTGGTATAACCAAGAATTGCCTCATTTTCTTCCCTTTTCTAACCTTCTCCCCTTCCACCAGGATTTCTGGCAGGTACAAAGCAGACAGCATGTGCTTTGATTAGTTTGTGCTTCACACCTCATAATATGCACTTTATATGTAAAAGGGACAGTGTATGCTCAACCCTTCTCCCTACTCCTTTAATAAATAATCCTGAATCCTTTCTTTGATCCTCAGTCCAAAGGATTTGTATCAGAATACTTGAATTTGGCTTGTTAAGACTACAGTCCTCGGGGTAACCGTTACCACATGGCTTTATTAATGGGAACCTCTGAGCAAAGCTCAGGTGTGTATCTCCCTGCCCTCCTGTTCTCATGGTGTCTTTTGAGGCTTCTGACTTATTTTGCAGCTTGGTGGGACTGTGATAGAGCTGACTATGGAAAATAGTATTTTCTGCTCAGGGCCGTGAAGTTTGTTGTATTCTATGAGAAAGGGCAGTCCTCTCTCTGGCCAGACGCTGTGGGGAAACATCATGTATTTTAATGGAAGTTTGGGGAAGATTATTTTTTCAAATTTTCTTAAGTTTTTCAAGTTACAGAACTATGTCAGGTGAGCTATGTTACAGAATATTTTAGAAGAAAATGTTTAGATGCTATAGTTCATAAGATGGTTTCTAGGAAAAAGAACTAGAAACCAGAGAAAAGTTCATTCAGTATTAGTAAGTGAAGAGGGAAATGTACTCTAAACACTTTCAGTTTGCCCTGTAGCTTTGTGATTTAATGCAATCTGTACAAGAAGTTAGCCAAAAATAAGCAACTTGGTGATGAAGTGCCCTTAGTGGGTGTATGTAGTCTTTTAATCAAACAGTTGTTTATGGAATCATCTGGGGCTTTAATTTCTTCAGTAGTTTTAATGGTGTTAGATTAGTGCTTAATATTTAAGGGATACAAAATGAGCTCTGAAAACTGTCCTTGTGTAACGTGGATTTAGCTGGGAGAAGAGGGAAGGAGGATGGATTGGGCAGGGTGAGAGGGAATATTTTAGAAGATGTTTGACCTCACTGACTACAGAAGGAGGGGAGGTCTGGGTAGGAGAAGTGGGTGAAGAAGAAAGGGGGAGTGAGAGAGTGAAAGAGAATGGCAAGATTTTTAGTTGTATCTTTAATTCCGTTCCTTAATATGTTTGCAGTCATGATGACAATCTCAAATTACATGTGGATTTTTTTGTCCCCAAACCCATTTCTCATTTGGTGGGTGGTTAGAACTGAGTGTATGGCCCCAACCTTATAATCTGAGCCAACGTTTAATATTTGCTTTCTGCACAGAATTATTTTCCTCATGTATTTTCACACTGGAATTTTTATCTGGGAAAACAAGCGGCGTGCATTATCAACATAATGAGTTAATGTTGGTAATGTGAGCTGAGCCAAGGGAAAGCAGTATCCCAGTCTCCATCTGGAAACCTAACAGCCATTTAAATTCAAAGGCATCAAAAGTCAACTCATTTTAGAAGCCTGGCTTGGGACATCAGGGTCCAAATTTTAATCCTCCCCCATCAAATTTCCATGACGAATGCCACTGTGATCCTACAGATCTTGATTTCATTACCCTGCAGAGGACTGAGACAGCACAGCAGAGGGGAGCAGGAGTGTAGACTGTCCCTTTTCTGAGGCATTTCCTATTTGCTTTTCCAGCAGGGGTTTCTCCCTTGCATGAGTGGGTCTGCTGCCTGTGAAGGGTTGGGAAAGTCTGTCATTTTTTTTTTCTTGGTTGTACAGAATGATGGCCTTGCCTTTCAGGTGCCCTTTGTTTGGAAGGTAATGAATATTTACAGCCTTGCTGGAAAGACAGAATGCAGATTTCTCTTTCTAGTCTCAGGGGACCTCCCGTAGTAATAATTGCTGCCTAATTCCTGTATGTGTCCAAATTCAGAGGGGTAGTACGCAGGACAAATTCATCCATGACCAGCTCTGTATTTTTGTCCCCCTTGTATATATAGAGAGATAAAACAGTCCACAAAACAGAGGTTTCAAAAATCTCTTTATTAAAATACACTTCTGAAAGGTCATGAGCTGCAGTATTTATCTGCCAACAGTAATTTTTTTACCATTTTCTTGTGCTAACACTCACCCACCACACTTTACCATGCAGAATCTGTTTGAGTTTGCCTATGCTAGCATGTTGACTTCATAGTAAATTAATCAAGAGCCACTAGGAATAGTACTGTGAACTTTCCCTTTGCAAAACACGATTTATGAGTTTCAGAAAATCCTTGTGCTGTTTCTGTTACAACCTTAAACACTTTTTTCTAATTTACTGATAGATATAAAGTTATATTAAAAAAATCCCAGGCAGTGCATCTAAGAAAAGTTATTTTGCATCTGCATTATAAAGCTGTCTTTAAAACCTGTAAATATCTCAATTCTTCTCCAAGTCCTTTTTTCACTCCCATTTCATAGCACAGAAGGACCTTCCCCACCTCTTGTTCCCTTTTGAATATCTGGACTGAAAGGCTGCATTTCTAAAACCTGATTCTGAAAGCCTTTTTATTTCTTTATTTCAGTTTTCTTAATGTCGGCACTGAGGTGCCAATGTGAGTTGTCCTGAAAGGTTGAACTTGATCTTTTCCAGCCCAGTTGATTCTATGATATCTCTAAATCTGTGGCTTTGGTTTTTTCAAGTTTATATCTTAAAAAAGAAAGTAAAATGAAAAATCTTCCTCAGACACGGTTTGAAACATTAGTATTTTTAGTTACCGTAGCAGGCTGCATTGCCTGCGGTTTTCCCTGACATTTCTTAGGGGTTTTCCCTTATCTGTCTTGTTTGACAGACTAATACAGAGCGCTTGCTGGAAACGCTTAGTGTCTCAGTATATATTTTCCCAGATCTTAAACAGCCCCACTTGGGAAGGAGCAGCAATAGTCTGTGCCAGCATGATGCTGTCCTCCAGACTGCTGGACCAGGCAAATATGAGCTGCATCACTGCACATCTAAATGTTGTGTAGCTCTAATGAGATGACAGAAGCTAGCTAATACATTTAAAGATGTCAAACAATATGTGTGGTATGAGCTCATAAGTGTTTAAAATACATTAATTAAATGTATTGTCCAATACATTTTACAGAAGGATTTGTTTTCCTTTCCTTAGAAGGATTCCTAGTAGCTCTTTGTTTATAGGGGTGCTGTCTAGTGGTTTAAGCCCAAGGCATCAAGCCATTTGTGAGCAGGACTAATAGCACATCATGTCTATGCAAACTGCTTAATGTTATGTGCACAACTCCTCATGTGGGGTTCTTTTCCTCTGGTTAGAGATTTCATTTGTGGAGAGCATGTATCTCAAAATTGTAATAATATGGAGGGCCATCTTTATCTTATAAAGCCAGAAAACTCAGAAACAAGGACAGAAATTGTCTATATTATGCCAACTTGTAACACAGTTTTTAGAAACTCCTGCTGTGGAAAAGAGAATATTTATTTTTAACACTGAACATAGAGCATTTTAACTTCTCTTCCTCTATGCTTACAGCTAACCATGAAAGAAAGAAGTTTTACAAGTGTCTTTTAAATGGTTTGCATAACTGAAGGTGATCAGTTGGGACTGAAAGAGAACTGCTTTGCAGCAAAGTGGCTTTACTGAAACATTCATGGTTTTGTATTTGCTTGCACAGTATCGGTAACCTTAAAGTATCTCTTTTAAAAAGGAACAAACAGAGTGTGATGTTTGTCAATAAAAGATGGTTATGCTTCATCTAGAATTCCCTACTAATTTACAAAATTATTTTCTGGTTCTGAAGAAATGCTCATTATCTTGCACACATTTCATATTTATTTTGTTGTCACTTTGGAAAGCATAAGTTGCTGTTGAGTGGCCACATAAGGCCAATAAATCCCTGAAGCTTTGATTTATATAAGTATAAAGGCAATGTTGAAACATACACAAGTTACCTGAATAGATATGCTGAAAGTGTGTTTTCACTCTACATTGAAACACAAACTGTCAACCCTAAGTGACTTTCCAAAAAGATATTCTTCCTAAGGAGGCAAATTAGATGCTGCTCATTAAGTAGTTTCTGAATGCAAAATGAAGTGGAGCTGCAATGATTTAGCTGGTAAGGCTTTTCCAAATGTGCAGAGCAAACATCAGCAGCGCACCTTGCCTCAGTTTCTGTTGCCTCTGCAGAGAAGGCATCCCTTAATTTGCAAAAATACATCTTTTTTTTTTCAGATTTGCATAATTAAGTATTTCCATGTTTCACACTTCACTCAGTCCTGGGAAAAGTGTTTTTAAATCCAAAATAAAGGTAATATTTGGCAAGGAATTGAAGGAATTGATGGGTGTTTTTTTCCCCAGAATCCTTTGTTACCTGGGAGCTGTACCCATTTAGTTGGCCCAGGGGACGCTCCAGTAGTAGACCAGGTCTGAGGTAGAATATGTGAAATCTGTGATATCTTAGGGTGCTTTGCTTGCTTGCAGCCAGCCCATAACACAAGTCTAGGGAGCTGTCTGCATATGGCATGCAACTTTCCTACAGCACATGGGTTTGGGGATGGTTGGTTGCTGTTACTGATGTGTTCAGCCCACATGGTGCTGTTTGGTGGGCTGGAGCCTGAGTTTGTCCTGAGGAAAGGGCAAACCAAGCTTCATATTTTGAAGTGCAGTTGCATTATCTTTTTTCACTTGTTGTTCATGTCTGGTATTGTATGATAATCTGCCTGAATGCTTGAATGTAAAAAGTTTTATTCCACTGAGACTGGACTAGTGGCTTTTCACTCTACTTACATAGCCATGCTTGTGCTAAAAGCAATGATATATTTGGATTTTGTTTTCTGTTTACATGTTAATTTGAATGTTTGCTTGTTTGTGTGCTTGTTTAATATGAATCTACTGCTTGGTTGGAAAATACATCACAATTGTAAACTGTTCCCTGTGGCTTGCTCATGCGTGAATGCTCAGTTTTAAATGTCTTTTTGGGCGTGCCGAATGATCTTAACCAATTATTCTGGTTTTGGGAATGGATTTAACATAGAGAAAAAATCTTAAGTGGAAGACATTTGACTTTTAACTGAATGCTTTGAGAATTAGTATGTCTTCAGGTACACTAGTGTGTGAAATGTGAAGGTTGTCCTGAAATTCTGTGGATAACGAATTTGTGAAGATGCCGTCTCTAAAAGAGGATGGAAGCTTGGAAGGGAGTTTTCCCCTACGTTTACTGATCTCATGCATTACCTTCCTGGCTAGAAGGGATGGTAGAGTATGATGGAAGGAAACTAGGCTGTGGAAAAGAAGCTTGAGGTCTATAAACTGTCATTTTAGATGTTAGTGAGGACTTCAGGTTTTTCCACCTTGAAATTTGAGGCATCACAATACTCTCCATTGTGCTTTGTGAAGCAGGTAGTTTGATGTGGTGGGGTTTTTTGCTGTTTGGGTTTGCCTTTTGTTGGGTTTTTTTGTTGTGGCTGGGTTGGTTGGTTTGTTTTGTTTTTTGGTTTTTTTCCCCAGGGTTGTAATGTAATTCTGTAGAATGTAATGTTTAATGGCAGGGAAAAGCCCTTGAGGAGGATGCTTTCAGCCTTTCCCGTGAGCTTCCCATGTACTTTGTGGAAAGCAGTCGAGCATGCCAGAAGAAAATAGTGTGCCAGAAGAAAATAAATGGGAGAGTTGTGATTTATTTGTTTATTTATGTATTTATTTTTAAACTTCTGTCTTCCTGCTGCTGAGAGCCTGAAAATCTCATTGATCGGGCCAGTTGTTATTTTTTGCCTGTTAAGATCAATTGGAGAAATTCCCTTTCCCGTTAGCTGCAGGCAGGGTGAACACCATAGCCAGTGTATGTTCCCCTTCCCCAGGTTTCTGCCAAGTAGGTGCTTGTTTAAAATAAGAAGTATTACTTTGTTTGCTCAAAGTAAGATGCAAATGAGTAAATGCTTCTCTCTCCCATCTGTCTGCACCTTTGTATTTTAGAGAGCAACTAACTTAATATATTTTTTTATTGTTAGTCTATGGATGTGGTTTTCAGCTTATGACAAATATTTTGAGCTGTTTGTTGCTGACTATGAATTTTAAGTTCAGAAAAGAAACCTATAAAAATTAATAAGCCAACCTCTGGCACTTTTCATGGGATCCTTTGAGCAGGTAAAATAGGATGCTAGTAGCTAGTTTATGGTAAATGCTGCTAATGACAGGCAATTGTTAGAGGCAATAAATCACAGGAGCAGGGGAGATGCTGGTGGCAGTGCCACCTGCAGCAGAAAACTGCTTTTTCCACAAATTCTTCCTTCAGTTTAAGGGAAAGCCATGCATTGTTTGTCCTCAGCATAGGTATAAGTGTAATTTTGTTTCGGATCCATCTCGATGGCAAAGGAAGCAAAAACATTTCAGTAACTGATACTTTGGCCTTGTATTCTGTAGGCATAAATAGCAGTTATTTTGCATGGAATGAATGCCATTAGTGTGTTGTCAGCTGTTAGTGGTTCACCTCTTATTAAATTCCTGACACTCTGCCGATGGTAAAGGCAGAGCTACTGGGAGGTTTATATATGATCAATAGAGCTGAATTTTCTTCCCTGGAATCTGTATTTTTTTGTCATCTGTATGATTATTTTTGTCTCTTTTCTTGTGGTTTCCAAGCCAGATACGGGTTAAATTTTCATCTAAATTATTAGCTGAGCTCATCCCCACTCTGCAGTCACATACAATGGTGAGTTCTCTCAAAAGAAAAGAAAACCAAACCCAACAAAACTTGAGGTGGATGAGAGACATCAGCTGCACACAGTGGGTCTGACCCGGAAAGGCTATGTGCTAACTCTTGCTGGGATGTCTACTTGGGCTTCTTAGCTGCACCCAGTCAAAGCAACAGTGTAGTTGCTTCAGAACTTTCTTGCTCTTCGCAAGTCTAACCATTTGACTTGATAATTATGTTTGCCTGCTTATTTTATTGTTGGTTAACCAGTTTTCTTTCCTTTATCTTGTATATGATGGGATCTCCACTAGACAGAGGTAACAGTGGGGGACAGTTGTGTAGCTGGCCCCTCGTGTGGTGGTGTTTGTTGGTGGTTTCTCCTAAAACCATTCCTAAATTTAGCCTTGCTTTCACCATGCTTGTGTGCTTGCATGACCTCGTTTCTGTGGAATAACCTCATCCATGCCTACTCTCCTATATATTAATTTCATTTTCCTTTGTGTGTGTATATGTGCCTTTTCCTGCTATGTTCTTAAAATGGGTCACCAGTGTGGATTTTTTAACAACGTTATGGATCCTTTTCAGTCTTTGAAGGCTCTGCAGATCAAAAGGATTTTTGGCTTAGTAAGGGATATGAGCTGATAAAACGTGGAATTTTCTATTAAAAGAACATGTTGAAAAATAGCTGGAGAAAGAGAGAGATAAAGATGGTATCACTCCTGGTCTTCCTGGTGAACTTGCTAAACCCACTCCTGAACCATGTGCTTCTGATAACTTTGGTCATACTTTATATTAATGTGAAATAGTTCTTTCTTGGCTACTGCAACAACAGAATATAACTGCAATGCTATTAGTGAAATGCAATAATGTCCTTTTTTAATCTTATCTTAAGAAATCTGATTTTTGTAACAATCTCAAAGATTCAGACAATTTTAAGCAAAACAGATGTAGTTTTATTTATCTGTATTTCAGCTAGGCTAAACCAACTCATTAATATTGTGCAGTTCCTTATCCCTCATTGAGATGGGGAAGCACTGATCTTTGCAGAGCATTTCTGACAGATTTGAAGGCTGGAAAAGGTCCACTGAATATGAATGGAGATAGTAGGGGTGTGTGTATGTAGACTGGTTTGTTGGTGGTAAGGATACAAATAAAGCCTTCCATTTCTCTATTTAATCAATTGCTTTATTTTTTCTTTCTGGGGTGTGGGTCGGATGAATAAATAGAAATTATCCCAGGAGCGAGAGAAGTTTGCCGATGAGGACAGCATATTTTATGCACTTGGAGAATGTGGACTCATTTCTTTTTCTGACTACATCTTCCTCACAACGGTCCTTTCCAGTAAGTACAGTGGTTTTTTTCCTCTGCAATTACTGCTTTTTTAAGTTTTGAAGGTTCACAAGCAGAGTTTGCTATTGTTGTCTACATACATTTCCTTAAAAGGAATTCTGATAGCTTGAAATGCAGGCTGAGTGAATAATTGCTATTGCTAAGTCATCTTGTTTAGACTTAGCTTCGAGTGCTTTAGAAATATAAGCAGATTGATGACTTCTGAAGATTTCTCATTTTCAAATGTGGCAATTTTTTTTAATCAGTCATTTGACCTGCTGTTCAAAACTGTAAATGAAGATGTGTTCTTGAGTTGTGTTTGTATGTTATTCTTGTATTTGGATGAATACTGCTTTCCAGCTCTTCACTGGTTACCAATCTTTTCAAACTCTCTTCTGCAGTTGTATTTTCACTTGGGTAAGCTCAGGCTTGTGCATGATGTAATCTGATGTGAAGACAAATTAAGCTGTTTACATTTCAACAAGTATCATTAGATACCTTCAGTCTTTTCACCCTGCTGCACTTGACTTGCATTTGTGATATTTCTGTGATCTGCTAATCTGTTCCAGCAAAGTCTTCTGCACTTGAAGTGCTGACACTTGAAAGTTTGCTTTGTTGGCAAGAAACAGTGAAACTGAAGGCTTTGGTAATGTCAAACAGCATTTCTAGACTTTCTTCTTGGGGAAAAGCAAGCTCAAAACCTCATTTGCAAGGCTTCTGTAGCTGCTTGGAAGGTGCTGCATCACAGAGCCCACAGAAACTCTAGTTATTTTTCAGCCCTGTTAGAAAGTGTAGGGTAATGGTTTATATGCCACTGTCCAAATGAACTTGAGACATTTTATTTTCAGACTTTCAAAAAAAAAAAAAAAAAAGATAAAACACGGCCATCTAATCTTGTGAGTATCTGTTTCATGGTGACCTTATTGTAGGACTTAACATGCAGAACACTTCCTGGTTTACTGTAGACCCTCATTGCCCTGTGCTGTTCAAGGGAGTCAGCTGCGTAATTCACTTCGGTTTTGTAAAAGCAACAGGTGCTTTATTTTTTTCCCTGTGCTCTTGCTTACTGTAACATGGACAAATGAGAGGTAGCTCTTCATTTGCTGAGGATCTATTACCAGGGAGAAGCAAAGTTCAAGGTCTTATTTCTTGGCAAATGGACATGGTAGGGGAAGATGTGTGTGACCTTCATGTTGTGAAAACAAACACTAAGAGATAAAGCTAGTTCAAGGCAGGGAATTTGTTGTAGGATTTCAATCTAAACCCCCTTTTCTTTTTTGATTTTTTTTTTATAATTTTTTTTATTTTTTGACAGAGTCCCAGAACTGACTCTTCAGACTTTGGCTATTGCTTTCTTACATTGCTTTAGCCTGTGCTGAAATCATGTAAGGTATTTTCACTTGTGTAACGAGGGCTTCTTGTCTGAGTCACAAGTGACAATGAACTTCCCAAGCCTGTAGCATTGCAGTGCTCAATGTGGTTTAGAAAATGCTTGTGCCCTTGGCTTTATGGCTGTGCTGGTGGTGAGCAGCCCCCTAATCAAGTATTGAGGGTGCAGAATTATTTTCAAGTCCTTCCTCAGGCAGCAGTAAGAGAAATTGTTCTTGCTTTGGTTTAATTCTTTGTTCTGAGAATAAAAGAAAAGGGACCTCCTTGTGTTAGAGTAGCAGCCAGCCTTGGTCTGGAGGACCACATGGGAGGAGCAGGTTTTTCTCCTCTTGTTCTTGGGCTTTTAAACATATTCACAATTACTGGGGAATCAAACTAATGAGAGGGGAAAGAATTGAGTGGTGTGTACTTTGAGAAATGGTGTGAAGGGTGGGCAAGGAAGGAGCTTTCAAAAAAGAAAACCACAAAAAGGCAAGAAGTGTTCTGGGACTCTTAGGCTGACTGGTAGGTATTTTGGGAGTTCGCTGTATAGTTACTGAAGATGGAGAAATGTTTCTGGAGCCTACTGTCAATCAGTGATTCCCCAGAGGAAGAGTTTTGATTTCATTTTTAAAGTGTTTGCTTTTATAAAAATGAAGCTCCCAAACAAACCTTGCCCTGTGGCCAGATAGAAAATACACTCTTATGCCGCACTGGATTACGCTCCTACTAGTAAGCACTACCTTCCAGGAATACTGTAATTTATAGTTTTGGTTTGGGGTTTGTTTTTTTTTTTCTCTGGGAAATAAAAGGGAATAAGGAAAATGCATCTTAAACCTGACAGTTGTTTTTCTCGCTTTGTTGCTTAATTAACTGGAACATGAAGGAGGTATCTGGATAAGATTGAGCTGTAGATTACATCAAATAGCTAAAAGTCAATAATTATTGAGAAAAGAAGGTGGTGTATTGAGGACTAAAGCCGGATAATCAGAAGAGGGAGTGTCAGATCAGCTCTGGGGGTGGGAGGCAGCAGGTAGAGGTGCTCCCCTGCTCTGTGCTCAGAAATAATAGGTGGAAATCAGTTGTGTTTTGGTCTGGCTTACTGAACTCAAAACTGATCAGTGATAACCTCTGAAAACTAGAAAACCAAAGGGCTCTGTGTTACTATGCTCCTTGGGCGGGTTGTGCCCAGCAAGTCTACTGAGATGGCTCCTGCCCATCTCCTTTGCTCTGCCGAAAGCACTGCTGGGCTTTGAGGGTTTTTCCCAAAGCTTTCCATTTAATTAGTTTTTGCAGCTTGAGCTGAAGCTCACTTCAGTTGTGTTCTCTGAAACATGGACCATGTGGCAGCTGCCAGAGAGGGAGAGGAGGAGAAAGGGCTGGAGGCTTCATCTGTATATTGCTCACAGAGAGCTGTTTGCATATTGCACAGAAAATGAAGTCTGTCACCATATCTTATTTACAAGTGATTTTTCACTCTAGCACTGTCTGTTCTTGTCAGTTGCTGTGTTTCTGTGAAAATGTATTTTTGAAACAACTAATAAAATAGCATTCAGCAGCTTCAAAAAGACAGCTTTCTATTAAAGGCGATGAGAACGGATCAGCCTTAAGGATACCTCATGGTTTCTGTTGCTTCAGTCACTCCTTGTTTCTTGGGGAAGAGGCAGAAAGATGAGCAAAATATGGGATAAGCAAAATGTTGATGGGATTTCCTCAGGGTCCTTCAAGTGTCATAGGAAAGCAAAGAAATCACTTCCCTGGCTAAAGAAGTTTTTGCTTTTGAACTTGCAGAACAGGTGAAGGAAGGAGGGAAAGAGCTCTTCTGTCATCAGTTTTAGAGCAAACGTGGTCCATTGTCCAAGCTTGCTAACGCCTACTTGATTAACAGGTACTGAAGGAATCTGGGCATTAAAAGAATAAATTGGCATTGTTTTCGTAATTGGATTGTCACTGGACTGTCCAGCCCTGGAAGGAGGGTTAAATAGCATTGGCTCTAGCCAACGTAATTACTTTCTAGCCAGGGCTTTTGGAGCAGACCTCCAGGTCCTTTTTCATTCTCCTGTGGATTCTTTCTGGAGCATGGCATGCTGCCATCCCTTACAAGTACTAGCCTGCAAGAAGCCTCTTGCCTAGGATAGATTCACTCTTTTTTTCGTTGTTGTTGTTGTTTTCTTTCCCCTGTGTAGGAAATATATCCCAAGCCATCTAGCTCTGGAAATTATTTTCTGGCCAAATGCTGAGCACTGTGCGGGTCCCTGCGATGGAGTTGGCACTACATGTCCTCCCACACTGCTGCATGCAGGCAATGTGATCTTGAGGGTCTGTTTGCATTATGGCCATTTTGAATACGTATTGCTGGCTGACACAAATGACTTCAGCCTCATTGCCTGCCACAGGTGAGATCTGTTATCTTGCAAATGGTGTTTCAATCCTGTGAAGCAGCAGTAAGTGCCGTAGGGCTTGTTTCTACAAGAAAAGAAGTTATAACATTGCTTTGAGTTTGTAGGATTCTTTTTCTTTTTCTTTTTTTTTTTTTTTTTTTTTTTTGTGGTGCTGTTCATGTTGATTTTATCTTTAAACTTCCAAGACCCTCTGTTTACCTACATGCATATACATGGGTCCATCTCATCTATACTGTATGGTGCAGGCATGTCTTCAATACCTTTTTGCCAGCCCAGTCACTGGGGGATTTCTGAGATGTATCTGAGCAGCACAGAGATCCTCTTCTAAGGCATGTCCCAACTTCCAAATGTAAGAGTTGTTGCTTCATGTCAGACTGAGGGCTGTCTGGCTCAGCACCCCTTACTTCTGCCATGGGCTGGTAGCTGTGCTGAAGGACAGAAACTGGACAGATTTCCTGGAATTGGTAGTTAGGTATCTTCCCAAGCAGAGCTGGACCTCTCTGGCTTGAAAACCAGTGTTAGGGTATAGGATGCTCTAACCACTCTCTCTGCCTGCAGTCTTTGTCTGTTCAGCTCTTCACCCCTTGCATTTGCATGGGCTGATGGATCTTCACCAACCTCCTGTATCACAGATGACAGTAAATTTGCAGTGGGAAAGGACTGCTCTGCATGTAGCACTTCGTAGCCTGATTGACATGTTCCAGAATTATAGAACTAGGAAATAGAGTAGCCGTATCCCAGAGCCTGCAGATGTTTGGGGTGTCCTGTTTCTTCAGGGGTTTCGTGGAGGGTGCAGCTTCTAATGACCTTTGTCTGGAGCTGCCATTTCCACAGTATTTTTTCCAGGTCCTTATTTCAAGGAGTCATTTAAGAAGGAATCTTGATTTCCAGCAGTGTTACACGTGTCATGTGGTAACTGCTGAGAAGCTGTTGAAAGGTGAGTCTTGTACGCCGGCTGAGGCACTGTCACATTCTCTCAAATCTCTGAAACTGAGGCATATATTTGACGTTAACAAAAAAAAAATTTGGTGTCAAAATTATGCAGTCTCTTTGGTTCATAAGCTAACACGCAAAATAAGTGAAAAGGCAATAGTATTTTTTCTTTAAATTTTTTACTGGTTAAGTAGAAGGAAGATGAAAGATGAAAAATGTCATTATCTGGGACATCAGTCCAAGGAAAACTGTACTGCATGCTTGGCATGAATTTCTGTATGGGGAGGTAGCAAACTGTCATGGAGCAACTTTCCAAAGGGTGGATCAGAGCATCTCTTCACATTGCTGATCCTTTAGCTGTTCCTTATGTCTGTGTCTGATCCATGTTCTTCTGTACAAGATGACAGGTTTTTTTGGATTTTACCTGTAAACTGTACTAGTCGACCCCTTATTTGTTTTCTGTTGAGCACCTGACGCCGTCTCTGGTGGCAATGTGGGCATGTGCAGCTCAGTAATCTTGGAGCTTGGTACTCAAGCAGAGCTTGAATCCATGTGTCTGGGTTTAAACATGTGAACCCTCAGCATGGATTCAAAGTGAGGAGCTAACACAAGCTTAATTTCTCTTGGTCTAGGTTGTTTAGAGTCTTTCTTACAATTAGCAGTGGTGATGCTTTTACCTTGCATGACCAGCAAAAAAAAAAATGTTGGTAGGATTTGGATTTGTTTTCTGAAATAGTGGAATAATTTGAAAGGAAAATACCTGTGGCATTAGGACAGTTTAGTGGGTTTTTCTCCCCATATATATTGCAGCTGGGGCTCAGCCATCTGTATTCTGTGGATGGTTTCTTCCCTATGAAGCTGTAACTCTGTTTAAAAAAAAAAAAAAAAAATAAAATTAGAGCATTTGAAGATGCATTGTGTGAAAGCACAGCATCTTTCTCTCTTACTGGTGCAGTTGCTAACAATGAACTAGATACTGATGCTGGGCTGGAGGCTGTGGTTTTGTAAGGGTGAGCTCATCTATGACCCTGATTCTTTCCTTCGGACAGAAATGTTCCAGTTCAAAAAGGTGCAGAAAGATTTCTCGGCTAAAATACTGCTGTGCAAAGTGAGATAGAATGATGACCATGTTGATTCATGTAACTTAAGGGGGTGGGGAGGGGAAATCTGATTAATCTTTGGCTGGAGGAAAAGGGAAGTTGTTTTTTTTTAATGCTGTGGCCTTAAAGAAGAAAAGAAAAAGTACGGTTACAGCTGCAAGGCTTGAACATCCATCTCTCTAAATGAAAATCAGTCTGTACTTCAGGAGAGGACTGTGTTAATTTGTAATTGATTGTGGAGAGACATTTTTCTAGTTTCAGGGTACTGTGGCCTATGTGCATATATATTTTCTTAATTTTTAGATAGATGGGAAATAAGTATTCATGGGATATTTAATTCCGAGTGACTAACTTTCCTCAGAATAACTCCCCAGCTGAATTCTTGATCTTTCTTCCCACACTGGTGTTGCTTGGGGTGTTACTTGGCTTTGAGATTGATATGGAAAGCTTGAGCTATTTTGTGATTGAATTCCCAGCGGAAGATGAGAAATTTCAGGGTTTTCAAAGGAGTAGCCAGAAGTTTTTTATATCCTTTATATCACCTTTTATGTCCTTTATAGCACCAAAACCCACCCTACTTTGTCAAAGAAATTCTCAATTACACCTGAAGGGAGCAATGTTTGTTCTCAAAAAGGTTGTTAAAAATTGCTTTCCTAAAATGCGGTACCTCTGCTGGAGGTGGGTGTTCTACAGACAATTTTTGTGAGTATTGAGCTTGGTGGGAAGAGAAGATCACATGAGCACATAAACAGTAAAATGTGGCTTTTCTCATCAGTGAGCATTTACTGTCTTTCAAGAATGCATTGCTTCTGGTGAGAGTAAATGGCAATAAAGAGCAATTGAGTGCTACAAATTGGTCCATTGAATAATTGAAAATGGTTGAAAATGACATCATTGACTTAAAGATGCCTCATCAACCCATCTAATTCCGCAGAGGTTCTCTGGGGCTTTATACTGATGGATCGAGTGGGGTTTTTTTCAGTATGGCCAGTGCTGCTGTTACCATCTGCTTGTCTGGTTGAGGTTGCTCATCTTCATAATGTTACTATGTGGCTTTTGCTTTTATTATTACCTTTCTGTGCCATAATGTTTCATTTGAACAAATGAGTTAAAAAAAATATTAATTGTCCTTTGCACTAACTCTCTGGTTAGTTGAAAAGCAACTTGGTGTGTAGAGCTGATGGACCTGTAGATCTATGGCATGATTTCAACCTGATCTTTTTAGATACAGTTACAAATATCTCAAAGCTAGGAGCAGGTAACTCATCAGTTGGCATTGTTGTGGGCTCCAGTACCATGTTTTCATGTTATTGATTTGGAAGAATCATTAGGAAATCATATCCTTCTGAACACCTACAGACTAGAAATAAAACCAGAAAAGAAACTGCAGTTGCTCTGACCGGTTCCTGACTCATTGCCCAAAGGAAATGCGATGCAATGAAACATCTTGATTCTTAATAATGTCAAAAAGGATGGCAAGGAGATAGCTCACAAAATCAGAGAGCTGAAAATACAGCAAAGCACTTGGAGAAAGTGTAGAAATAGTCTTCCCTTGTAAAGACAGGCATTGCACTGTTTTAAAAGCCTACAGTCCTTTAAGTGGTTTTAATAACCACTGCAGGAGGAATATTGCATTAATTTTGGTGCATTTTAATTAAGGAAGCAGTGGGCAAATTTAGAGACGCTGCAGTCGAGAATGGTAAAATTGGGAGCAGAATAAAAGGTGGGCGGAAGGCTAAGTTTAACTAGGCAAACTGGTATCTGCTGCTCTTATGGTCTGCAAATTTCTGAAAATGTAAATACAAGAGGAAGGAGAAAAATGGAGGTTGTAAAGGCTGATGTAACCACAAGTAGTGGGGCAGGATGGGCAAGGGGAGTCAGCTGCCATTGGTATGAATTCCACAATAAATTCAAAGCAGAAGCGTTATGCCCAAGAGGAGAGGCAGAAATCATCTTGTTTGGGACCAATACATTCAGGGACATGCATCTTAATGAACATTTCCTCCTGAGCAGGAGTGGGATGAACTAATTGTCTTTGGTGCCCTCTGGTTTCCCTGGCTCATATTCACATTTGTTGGATATAAGTGTCATTACAAGTAATTGGAGTTAGATATGCAGATCAGAGGAAGAAACGGGCTGTGTCACTTATTAGCTAAAGGGTTGAAGTAACTAAATTTGCCAGTTTAAAGCTACTTTCTCTGTCCTTCAAAAATACTGACCCTGCAGATTTCTTGATGCTGAACTGTTCATTTTAATTTTGCAAGTGATGTTCTCCTCTGGGAGTTTGATAAACTGCTCTTGAAAATGTGTATTAGAGAAGGGAAAGGAAGGAAATGGACTTTGGGAGGGGTATGTTGTGTATCTTGCTTTCTCTGTTCACCCTGTCTGTACAAATGGGACATGGTATGATGTATTTCCGTAAAGAAAAAGGCAAAGGGAAGGCAACCACCAAAAAAAAAATACACCAGTTTTTAACAGGAGTAAAATATTTTCCTGTCTCGCAATATGCATCATTGTACCCTGGCAGAGAAAAGAGAGGAAGAAAGATGAGATGTGTGAATTGCTCTTTTTCTAGTATCTTGTATCTGTTTGAGAGTTTTGCATATTCTTACTTTTCCTTATAGAGGAAACAAATTTTTCCATGCAGCACTAGATTTTGTGGCTAAGAAGAAGAAATTGCTTCCAGGCTTTCATGCAGTACTTGCAATTCAAGTGAATAACATTGGATGTGTTATAGAAACACTAAGAGAGTAGTTGGAAGGTGCTTAATATTTATTATTTAATATAATCATGGAATTAATCACTGGAAATGAAGGATGGATACAGAGGAGGCTTTTTATATAAATCCCTTTAATTAGATTGCATCATTGGCGAGATTATGAAGTTGGTGTTGGGCACAGCCGCTCCCCCTGATTATAGCTCGGCTAATGCAGAATTAACAAGGGATGGTGAGCAGAGGTCTCATCCCAGCAGACAGGACAGAGAAGCTGACTGGAGGAGGCAGGGCTTCTGCTGCAGGGTTGTGTAGGGATAACTCACCATGTGCTGCTGGCAATTGCCTGGATTGGAGGGGACATTGCTTATCCATGTGGTGTTTGGAATTTCAAACCCAAAAAAGTGTCATGAGGAAAATGGAAATCCAGAGATGATAACAGCAGGACTATATATCAAATGGTTTAGCTACAGGCCATTCCCACCATTGAGCTTAATGTTGTTACACATCTGTTTAAGGCAGAAAGTGAAAATGTGATTTCATTAACGTTTGCTGGATCTTTTAGTGAAAAAGTGCTACTGTTTATTATAGTAAGGGGAAAACGTGATGTAAAAGTCTCCTGGCCTAAAGTTGAAGCTGTAACTAATGTACAAAATCCAGTTCAGTTAATTCCATATTAATTTCTTTTTGTCTGAATGATTCGTCTTTGCATCTTCCCTTCCACCTCCACCTGGGAGATGCCTTGACACAGAAGGGCAGTTGCAGAAACTCATTACTTTTTGAGCATCTGCAAGAAATATTCAAAGTTGATTGCAACTGATGATGTTAAAGGGGGATGAGCTTCCCCAGTGGTCTGCATCCTCCTGCCAGATTTGAGTATGGAAAAGCTATCTTCAGAACACAAAAAAGGTGCTAAGTTTTCATTATCTTTTAAGATTACAATTTAACCCTAGCTATAGCCTAGAGGGTTCCCTAGAAATCCCAGCAAACACTAGAGTTCCTGTAGGTGGTATGTATTTGAAAGTAGCAGAGCAAGGTAAATTCTTATATATTAGCTTAATTTGGAAAAAATTGTGGCAGTGTGGTATAGCTTTAAATGGTGAAGTGTTACAGGCCCGAAATGGAAGCGTACTGAAATTCTTTGGTGGGATGCAGGGGAAAGAATGTGGTTTTGCTGTGATAACTGGCTATGAAGCAATACTTTTGCAGAGTAAATAAAGCCATGACAACATAAACTAAATGCAATGAAAAATAAGGTACCACACTGCCTCGAGTGTGTCTTAGCTGGTGAGCACCAGCTTGTGTGTTATCTCAATGTCATAACTGAGCTGAGACAGAGTTGGTAATGATTTGTTTAAGTTTGTCACACAAGACTAGAGCTGAGTCTGGAATAGAGTTACCCAAAGTTCATATCTGCTCCTTACCCACTAGCTGCTTCACAAAGCATGGAGAGTGCTCTGTGGTGCTGCAGGAATGTCCTCTGGCCAAATTGGTGATGTGTTTTATGAAGCAAGCTGAAGCTCTTGCTACAGCATCATCTTCTGTTGATTGTCAGTGGAAATATCAGATGGTGTCTTGTTTTTTTCTGCCTGTAAATGTAATAAATTTTGTTCAAGAAGCATCTCTTCCTCCCAGCCTCCTTGCTGAGACCTTTGGTAAGAAGAGCTCCATGACGCCTGTAGTTAGAGGTTCCCAAGAACTGTATTTTCATATTAAAATTGCAAGAATTGCAGAAAATTGCATTTGGATAAAGTCATTCTGAACTTGTGCTGGTTTCATTGAGCTTTTGTATCTTCATTAACTGATGTTTGTTTTGTATTGTGTTGTTCTCTTTTTACGTAGCTCCCCAGAGGAATTTTGAAATTGCCTTTAAGATGTTTGATCTGAATGGTGACGGTGAGGTGGACATGGAAGAGTTTGAACAGGCAAGTTGAATGTCAGCCTGACTTCTTAATGCTATGGCATCTTAGTCATAAGTGCAGCACTCCCCTGCAATGTCATTGCAATTTATTTTTATGGTTAGTGCTGGTTTACATCTTTTCCTTCTGTCTTGCCTTAGTACCTGCCTTTGTTCTTTTTTCTTTTTTAACTGGATATTTCAAGACAGTTTTTCACTCAACTAGGACAAGTTTAAGTATAAACTCTGATTTGCTGTGACTTTGTCACCAAGGTGTCTTTACAAGATGTTACCTCCAATGTAGATACAGAATTTTTTTCACTGTACTGATGTCATAGGATTTTGATCCTGTTTTCTTCCATAGCTTTTACTGCATTCCTTAATTTTGTTCTTCTTCAGAGAATAACTAGGATGAGTCTACTTCGAAGAAGAATTTAGCCACTTATTTCCATGTAACCAAAAACACGTTATTAGGGGTCTTTTTTTCCCCCTACAACTTACAAGGTTTCATCAACAGGGAGCTTGATTCAGGCTTTTTAATGAGCTTAGCCTTCATGTCTCATACTAGTGAGGTCCTCCTGAAAGCTGTAGTTTATGATTGTGTTAGCATGAGAATAGATTGAAGACTTGAGCGTCAGTGGAGAGAAGATCTGACCTCCCGAGGCAGAAGGTATGGTTTTCTTACCTATGTAGAAAACAGCCTTAAGGCTTTGGAAACTCATAAACATCCTGAAGTCCCTGAATATTAGCAAAGCTCCCAGTGTGTGCTACTCATGAAAGGAAAATAAATGCATTTGCAAACAAGGGAATTGGTCAGTTGGGTGGAAACTCGCCATCTTTGTTACTGAAGACCCAGGTAGAGGAGATACACCACTAATCTACCTAATATTCATGTATCCCCTGGCACTTCTGTGACCCGATATCCCTTAGAGCTGTATGTTTGATGGGCAAGTGGAAGCTTCTGCTTCTGGGCAAAGGAAATTATACTCTCTTGTTAAAAAAAATAACCTGCCCTTGCGAGGCTTTTTACGCTGGAGGACATCCATATTTGGCAAAGGTGAAAAGCTGTGTACTGATATCTGAGAACAAAACAGCCGTGAATAATCTAGTTACAAAGTCTTACTCATCAGTCGATTGAAAGACTGGGTAACTTTGGGAGAGTCCTTAAGAGGGCATGCTTGGAGTGCTTGCTGTAAATGGGAAGCACTAGTGGCAAAGTAGATCTGTTTAATTAATTCCCCCCTTCTAATCTTTTGCGGTCATCATCCTTGAATTATTACCTGTGGGTATGATGTCATTACTGTGAGTTTGCTCCAGAGGTATATGTCTGGTGAACTGTATGTTTTATGTGTTTTTGCAAGCTTTGGAGAAGAACGGAGTATGTTTATCTCCAATATGATATCCTTTCACTTGACAGTTTGCAATGTAAACGCAGCAGTTTGTTCATGTTCCTTTAAGTGCAGATTTGAATACACTTCTGTGTACAGGTTATTGTGCTGTTTGACACTGCCTCCCTACAAACTACTGATTTAGCTATGAAAAATTCAGTTTCCTGTTTTCCCAAGGCAAAAAAAGAAATACTGTTCTTCGTTCTGCTTGCACAGTGCAGGAATACAGCAGTCCACTGCACCAATCTGATAATATGTAACAATTCAAAAGGTGTTTTACAGTAGCTACTAATGTTTTAGAGTGAAATCAATTATGGAGATAAATGAATTCAAGAAAAGTGGAGAACTGTTAACCGCCTACCAAAAATATAGTGATGCCAAGGTACGAGCGCAGGTGTCATGTTTGGCTTTTTTATTAGCCATGTAAAGTAAGAATGCTTCTTGAGGATGAATGTTTCAGAAGTGCTATGAAGATGAAGGTACAAAATTGAATTGAATTATCTCAAATCATCTGATAGGCAAAGGAACGTTATCTGTGCATTGTCACATAAAAGTCCTTAGAAGAGAAACATATTTTTGTTAAGCTTGTTACATGTGTCACTGCCTCTGTATAAGGGAATAAAATTCCTGGGTAGCATCAGAATATTTTGATGAAGACTGATCTTCTAGAGCTTTCAAGTCAGAGAATGAAGGAGCTGTTTTGGAAAGTGAGAAGCAGCTAGCAGTACTTTTGCAGGTATCACTATAACTGATTTGCTGCACTTCCCAAAGAGAATTAATAGCTTCAGCAGGAGGCACATATATAACAATAAACATATAACACACACAACAATTTGTATAAATACTCTGTTTCACTCCTTGTGTAAATGCCTGAGTAAACATGAAGGCAGGGTTTGTAGATTTGTCCCATAAACGTCTTACCTGGTAGGGGCAGCTGGAACTGGCCCTTCAAGGAGATTTGCTGACAGAGGTAACATCAGCTTAAAAGAGCAACATTGCTTTGAGGAGAATGGGTAGAAGAAGAAGGGAAAGAAAAGGGTCGTCAGAGAAGCATCATACTGTCCCTGATAGCTGTGAGCACGTGGAAATGAATTTCATACTCGTTTTTCACACGTAGTCATTGGAGACACCCAACAGCAGGTTCCTCTTCTCATTAATGTCTGCAAAACCTTAAGAGTATTCATCAAGAAAGAAAATTACTTGTAGTAATTTAGCTAATATGCAAGCAAGTCAGAGGCTTCAACTACCTAATAAGAAAATACTGAATTTCTTCAGGCCTCACTGAAGAGCCTCAGAATTTTTTCCCCACCTGATGCATATGACCAATGCATAGTGCTGAATAGCTCAGTGCCTGCATCAGTATCATTTTCACCTTTTCATCTTTCGCCATGTAAATTGTTTGCTTACTCTTCTAGTTTTAATTAAAAAGCTGAATGAAAAGTAGTAAACTTGCAGGTAGTATTACTTGTGATTTCTTGTCAAACCGTTAACTATTTTCATTGATTTCTAATTGGTTTTCCTTGTCTGGTGCAAAGGGTGGAGCAGAGCACAAACACTTAGGCTGAAATACACACAAAAGACAGGGAAGCATCTCTGTGCTTTTCATCAGAGTGCGATCAATGAACTGTGGGGGAGGACAGCACTGGCTGGGCTGGAGGGCAGCTTCTTGCAGTGGTTGTCTGCCTTTCTGGTGTTAGATGGATTGCCTAAGATAGGGACCAGCCAAATAATTTTGGCTCCCGTGCCTACAGATGGATTTTCAAACTGTACGACACTTTTTTCCTTTCTTCTCTGAGAGAAAGAGTGGTGTAGGATGCCATATAAATAACACCCAAGAAAACATGCTCTGTTGAACAGTCTGCAGTGTGGTAAACACTCGCTTCTGCAGAAACAGGGGCAATTTTCCAAGCTGATCATAAACTGCATTGCTTCAGACAGTTTATAAATATTTGTCTCCTAAATGTGCTTGCAGAGCTTACAGTTAAAGTGGAGCACAAAGCAAAATAAGGAGTTGCTATTTACAGGGCAAAAATGCTTCCTCGCATCACCATGCGTATTTTAAAAAAAAAAAGCGCCAAAACCTTTTTTTAGGTTTTTTGTTTTTGTTTTTTTTTTTTTCTCTGACTTGACTTGATTTTTTCTTGTAGAAGAATAGCCAGGAGTCTGTGTTTCAGAGGCAGCATTTCAAGTGGGGGAAGCCCAGCAGCAACATGCAGTGTTCTCTTCCAGAGCATCCCCTTTGGGGTTGTTTCAACGTTTGCTCTGTTGTTAGGAAAAAAATGAGCGCACCATATACCATGATAACAAGGTTCTGGCATCCTTTAGACAGCTGGAGCTCTTGGCAGCTGTTTTTCTTCCTCCAACTTTTGTCAACAGGAGAAAGAGGCTGAAGGCAAAGCAGCAGTGTTAGCTGGAGCTTCGGGAAGTCTGTGCTGTTGAGGCTATGCTGAGTGCCAGGCAGCACACTGGGTGGCTCCTTTTTCCCCTTCTTTCTTACACTCATCCTTAAAATGAATTCTGCTGTGGCCTTATTGGAAGAGATGAGCTGTTGCGCAAAAAATAAGCCTGGCTTCTCATATCCAGCAACAATCATTCAGATGAGCAGATGCTGGGAAGGGATAATAGGATACTCGGGGATGGAGAGAGGAGGCGAGTGACTATTTGGCTTGGCTGCCCCCTTAAATTAGCACAGGACCCTTACAATAACAAACTCTTGATTTTTCAGGCTGTGGCATCCTTGATGTTCAACCTTTTGCCATATTGTAGGGGTCAGGGAAGTTGTCCTGCATGTCCTTGCTCTGTGCCATAGCATCCACTCAAATTGAGTAGTGCTTTCAAGAAGCCACCAGGTCACTAGTGAGAGCTCAGAGGAGAAAAAGGAGGAAGATTGCCTGGGTGGTTTGTCTGAGATATTGCTGTTATAATGTGTGCTTTCACACTTGGCTGTCTTTGTGCAAATATCCTGGTCTGCTGGTAACTCAGATACTTCTGCATCATTTATTCTGCTGGTGCTGCCTTTGGGATTGTATTTGGGCTGATGCAGCCTGTGGGACTTTTGGAGAGCCCTTTGTTCCAGGGGGGTCAGTCCCTGCCTGCAGATCAGCTTGCTGCACAGCCCCAGGGATGGAGGATTCTAGCCACTGCAGAAAGCAGCAGGCAGCAAGGAGCTTGTGCTTCTGGGCTAGAAAACCCCTGGTTTTGTACACAAGGGGAAAGGAAACACAGTGTGGGCTTACTGAGGTTGGTGTGAGCTGGCAAGGATGTGCAGTACAGTAAGAATGGAAGCTCCAAAACATATGCAGGTTTTTTTCTTCCCCACAGTTGTCTTGGCTTTCTTTCCTCCTGCAGCTTTGCTGGGAAAAAGCTGCTCTCTGCTGACCAGGTGTAGGATCAGCGCTAGAGAGCTAATGTGCAGACTGGGTGAATTGTTTCTTAAGAGTGATTTAAGCATTTCATACTCTTCTTTGTTTAAAAAGAGCTGAAAAAAACCACAAAGCCTAAGTTCAGCGAAATTTTTGAGCTATGTCTTTTAAGAATTATTTCAGGAAGAGAAAGATCACACAGCTAAGCATGGTGTACTTTGTACTGATACTTGACTAGTATAAGCCCCAGTGCTGTTTTTGAAACTAGCATCCTTCTTATTTTTAGGTCCAGAGCATCATTCGTTCCCAAACCAGCATGGGAATGCGTCACAGAGACCGGTCTACCACGGGAAATACACTGAAAACTGGCTTCAACTCTGCACTGACAACATACTTCTTTGGAGCGGATCTGAAAGGGAAGCTGACCATCTCCCACTTCCTTGACTTCCAGCGCAAACTGCAGCATGATATTCTGAAGCTTGAGGTTTGGGTTATTTTTACACGTGGGAAGGGGCAGTACAGCATGGATTATGCTGCATGGTGTAGTTCCTGGAAGAAGAGCAAGAGTGTGGGAAGGGTTGAGAGGGAATTACTACAGTTGCAGCTCTTGGCACTCATGGATCTAGTCTGTTGTTAAATTTCTGATGAACATTTTGGTGCCTGTGGCACTTGTTAGGAACATCTCCAGCTTTTATCCATAGCTGCTCTTGTGGAGTTGAAGCAACAGCCAGCATGGCTGTCCCTCCATGTGGTACTTGCCTTGCTGTTGTCTTGGCACTACCAATGGAGATGACTGAGATGCTTTAGAAAAAAAGAACCAATAGAGGGAATGTGGGGCATGTTACTACCTTATGGAGGGAGGTTTGTGTCAATTCTAATGAGTGAGTGAGCTACATCCTGGATGACCAGGGTTTACAACATCCCCAAATTCGCCTCTGCTTTTGACCCTGCCTTCTTGTTTGCTTCACTATTCTGAATATTTCTGCAATGTAAGTGTTCAAGCCTTGTTTGGATCCTTCTAAAATAGGTATCTCTGTTACGTGGCCTCCATTATTCACTCCTGGATTAATGTGCTTTATAAAAAATGTCATCCATCTCTTCTGAGTTTTTTACTTTTGAATTGAATTGAAGGCCTCCTTTTTTTCTTTGCATTACCATGAGTTAATACCAGCTTCTAATCTCCTAGCTCTAGTCACATAGCCTGAATTTAAGCATTGAGCTTTACTATTTGGTTCTTTTGAATACAGCAAGTACAGCTGTGTCTCTGTTCCCAAAGGGAGCTGACTCAATTAGAAGCAGTGCCCTTCTCTGCAGCAGGCTCAGAGGTTTGACCTGGCTTCAGTAAAGCCAGGCTTTTCTTTGCAGCAGAAATGAGGATTTGTACACAAGAATGGCCCACAACCATAACCTGTTAAGCCAACAGTGTTCAGACCTCACTACCGCTTCAGTCTGATGTGTGAATGTCTGCGTGCTCAGGTTGTGTGATCCAGCTAATGAATAGCGTTTTATTAAGTTCCTATTAAGTCAGTTATTGCAAACTTTAGCTGAATTTATTCCCTTTTTTATTTGGACTTTCACAAATCTAAGAAAGAAACTTACCCCAGGACTAATTTTTTTCTTTTTTTATGAAGGTAATTGTCCAGTTCACTGTCTTAATTTAACTGGTCTTCAAAGCAAGTGGTGTGGCTCTGCATTTGCAAGGATGTAGGCTGGTTGAAGGCAATGTTCTTTGTGAACTGGAAAGTGTCAGTTCCTCAGTGTCTCTACAAATTGAAACAAATTAAATACTTTTTAAGGTTAAGAAAAATAAGCTGAAGCTCAAACGTAAAGGGAAGGGAAATAGAGGCGATTCCATCCTTGTAAATAGAGATTATTCTGTCCTCTTTTGCTGCCCAGCTCTGGTTTCCCACTGCCATATTTGCTTCAAGGGCAGGCAACAAGGAAGCGCTGAAGTATTTTTTTACCCTGTGCTGGAGTCCCGTGCTCCCTCCATGGTTCCCCACTTATTAAGAAGCAATAGGGTTTTTTCAGTTTTGTAGTACTTTTTTCTTTTCCTTCTGCAACAGTTTAGTACTAATTTAGTTTTTACTGATTTCGGTCAATTGTGTGTCGTCCTGGTGAATGTTAGTTGCCTTTCTAACAAGTTAGTTATTAAAGATATTTATGTCTTTAAGTCAATATCATAAATGCATCATTACTGAATTCCTGATAGCACCCTTGAGCAGAGTGCCATGCTGTGCTTAGCATTTTTTATACTTATTTTAACTGAAAAACTGACCTATGCAAAGGTAACAATTCTGTTCCACCAAACTTAATTTTTATCTGAGTTCATGATACACCCATTTCTTTCTGTTCATAGTTCTCATCGATTTAGGCAATACAGGCCTATTTCTGACCTCAGCATTATGCAACATGGCCTCTGTCTTCTTCTACTTTTATCTCTTTTGACATGATCTCCCACCTTGTCTCCTTGCTTCACATTTGTTGTGTTTGTTCATGGTTAAGAATCTTTTCAGACAAGCGTCTAGTGGGTTTACATTGCTCCTTTTCCAAGGGGTGCTCTAATGAACTTCTTCACTTAAAAAATGTGGTAATTCAGAGACGAGACATCCCTCAGGTATTCACCTTGACCCATGCAAATCAGAGCAGTGAGAAGTGGCACTATGTACTACAGAGCATCAGGTGACTCTTGTAGCTGATTTTTAACGGCTTCCCTTATTCAATATGTCTGTTCAGATAATGAGCCTGTGAGCACAGTGGTCCTTCAACAGCCCCATGCTCAACAGGCCATGCAGGTCGTCTCTGGATCTTTCTGTTGGCATGACTAGTGTTACTGGAGGACAAGAAGGAGATGAAAGAAGCTGGTGGTAGATCTGCCAGGGACTCAGCTGAACTCTTGTCACCTCATCTATTCATCCTTTGCTGGCTTAACAAAATTAGTACATGATCTGAAGCTGGGATGTTATTTTGAAAACCAGGTTTTGTTCATGTTTTGTCTCTGAACTCCAGAAGAGGCTTTGGTGAAATGCACCATCAGCAGATCTGAAGAGTATCTCCTGGGGCTGGAGCAGTCCCTGAGAGGCACAGTACCCCTATTTTCAAACAGGGATGCTTTATTTCTTCTGAAAGAAATCTACTTTAAGATCTTTTTAAAAGCTGTTTTCCCTTTGGCTCAGGATCCGGGTGTAGCTGCAGTTAATGTACTAGAGAACCAGTTTCTTCGGCTCACTGTGAAGGTGGAACAAGAGCTTACAAGGAAAGTGCACCCACTTTCCTCTTACTGATTTTGACTTTATTTTTTTTTCTTTTTTCCTTACCAAAATATTCATGCATGTTGTTAAGATTGAGCGGACAGTTTCTCAGAGGAGTTAGATCAGAGAAAGCCCGAATATTCCAATGTTCCTTATGGCTGAAGTACTGACAGCATGTTTAAGCAACCTTTCTTTCTTTTCTTTTGTTTTTGGTTTTTTTTTTGTTTTGTTTTGTTTTGTTGGTTTTTTTTTTTTGGGTGGTTGGTTGGTTTGGTTTGTTTTTTTTGTGTTTATTTTTTATGAAAGTAGTTTTTCCATCATTTTATGGAAACTCAGCAACCGGCTTGGTTGCAGGAATGGAAGGATGAGAAAAGTAACCACAGCCAGAGGGAGAGGAGGAGCTTTTGATGGCTTATTACAGCTTCTTGTGGTTTGGCTACTGTGAGCAAGCCATGGCCACCTCCTGGTGTTGCAGGGTGACTCAGCTTAGCAAAGGCTGAGGCACAGGAACCAACCCCCACTGAATGGGCAGGCTCCCAGTGAAGACCTCGTTTTCTTACTGCATTCATGTTGCCTTGCATTAGTGCTTATGGAAAGACTTCCTTTCTTATCACTTAGCGTGACAAACCTTGATGAGTTTGTCTGGACAGGCTCTGCATCTATAGTGTATCATGTTAGGACAGGCAGTACTGGATTCAAATGGTGGTTTGTTGGTTTATTTGAGTGGAAGTACTGTGTGAGGTAAGAAGATAAATAGGACTTGACATCATTGTTTATGCTGTTTCTGCTTGTTAGTGTCTGTCCTAGATACTACCGTATCCTTGCTGGACCAAGAGGAGTCTCAGCCAGCCTGTGGGTCTCTTCCAGCCTAAATTTTTCTGTGGTTATGTAAGTGCACATGGAAAAGATGTGTTAGCCCTTTGTTCTCCACATCTATGTCACCGTTGAAAGGCAACCTAAACCCTGCTAATAGCAGTGATTTAATCTCCGTATTTAGTCTTATTTCCCCAGGTCTCCTTCTGCCAGCAGTGGGATATGGCATAAGCCCTTAGTAAGGATACTTTTTTTTTCCAGATTGCCTGCAGTGAGATTTCTATAGCACATTGTTTCCCTGATAGGTACTCACAAGGTGCATTTGTTCTCAGATGAATTGGTGAAGCAGGTACTAATCCAGCCCTACACCTTGTAGGTGGGGGGCTGTCTTTCTGGAAGGAGATGCCATGGCTGGAGAGGCAAGGTTGTGCTTCATGTTTTTGAGCAACCCCCCATCTCAAGTCTGGTGTGATCCAGGGTCTATCTACACTTTGAGGTACTGAGATGCAGCTTCATGTGGAGGAGCTTGCCAGATAGGTTGAAGAGTCAGATCCTCATGCAGCTGCATGTCCTTATGCTTATACATAGGAATCGTTGTAGATTATTGTTTACCCAAGGATCAAGGATGCCTCAATAGGGGTCTCTCCCAGACAAAAGATCTTCCAAGTTGTGGGACAAAAAGAAGTAAAATGGCATTCTGTGAGAATACAGCAAAGGTGCCACACATCATTGCTGCCATTTGGAAAATCACTTCTTATATGTCTGTTCTGTGACAGGTGATGAGAGTAACTTCTTTACCCTGGAAACTCATGTTTTCACGACCAATGCTGATGAGATTGCTGTGTGGTTTGGTTTTTATGAAGGTGTGATGGATGCTCTTCTATCTGCATGTATCCTTAGAAAGTTCTAGATCTTTTCGGATCTCAACCCTGTCTTAAGGGATATTTTGGCTTCAGAAAGCATTTGTAATGCTTCACAATTTGGTTTTAGGGTAATAACTTGAGTCTGTACGTGCCTTTCTGTTCCGAATCCCAGCACTTGGTATCTAAGTAGTGCTTGGTATCTAAGAAGTCCTGTACAAGTACTAAAAGCTACTGTGTTGTTACGAACTTACTCTTTTTTATTTTTGTAGTTCTGACTTTTTTTTTATGTGGGCATTGCAGACTGGTACAGATTTTCAGTGATTTGTTAGCATAGGCAACAAAGCTTGTGGTAATGAGTTGCGTTTCTTGGTATCTGCTGCAGTAATTTAAGTGAAGGAAAAGAGTAACTTGAATTGTTTTGACTGGCCTGAAAAAGGAAGTTTGGCAGTGTCAGACTGGCCAAACTTCATAAGGAAGGGTCCAAAACTCAAGACTTTTTGGAGGTTAATTTACTGTTGAACTTACATGAGACATTTTTATTTTAAGTCACCTGTATGTCAGTCTTTGTCGTGGTTAGCAGTGTGGTCTCACAAAGTTGCCCCTTAGCTGCTGATCTGCTCACAGTCAGCTTCACTGCTGGCCTGGCCACTGTGGAAACAATGATGGAGGATGTAACATTTTCGCTTTTTTCTTATGAATTCCTCCTCTGCATCCTGTATTTTGTATACTTACATAGTTTTGCCAGTTCTGTATCTAGTTCTATATCTATATCCTCTGTATTTCCTCCTTTTACTCCCTACTTGCTTTCTCTTCCTTCACATGGTTGTTCCATATGAAAAGCCAAACCAGCACTTGTGAAGTTTTCTTTTTAATGGGGCAATTAATGGCAGATACACAAATTGCTTGGGTTCTTTGTTAGTGATTTCCTGACCTAGTTGCAGTGCTTTCCTGAGGTGTCTCTCCCTGTGGCATCTCTGATGTGCAAATGTCTTAAGGAATGGTTTTGAGTCACCTGAGATGTGCCTCTGAGGCTGTGGTCTGAAGTATTAAACTTCAAAATCATAGGGTGTGCCATGGGGAAGGAGAGAAGGATTATATAATTAAATAGAGAAAACCTGAAGTGTGCCTCAGGGCTCATCCCAGAGGGTAAGTGATTCAGTGGGAAGGTGAGGTGGGGATGCAGCACTGGGAGGACCCAGGTTCTGTAACATGTAATGCACAGCTTGAGATCTCCTGCCCCAGGGAGCACAAGCACTGTAGCTGGGTTGTGAGCAGTGGGAGGGAGGCAGTCCAAGCCCTGGGGGTGGTGAAGGGCAAACAGTGGCTGCTGTGAGAGGGAATAGGTAAAGCACAGAATTAGAGCAGGAAGAGGAATATTAATGAGCTGAGAGCACAATTAAAAAGCAGCCACTTTTTAGTCAAAACCAAAGACCTGGAGCAGCTTGGCTTTTGTATCTGTGTTTTGGTGTGTTGCCTAGGAGCCTCTTCTTTGCTTAGATAACAGACCAAATGTGTGCTTATGAACTGCCTGTGCAGCTGCAGGGTAAAGCTGAGAGTCATGGGAGATAATGGTGGAGAATCAGATCTGTTTAATGAGGGGAGACCTCTTGCAGTGATCCTCTGCTACCTGGTTGTCTCTTTGTGCTACTACATACCAAGTTCAGACTGCATCTCTTTCTTTTGGTCAATCCCAGCTGGCGAAGCAGATAGGGAAAGAAGAGATCACTGGATGGAATGTCTTAGATATCGTATCCATTTCTGTCAGAAAATGAGAGCACACACTCTGTGTCTGTGTCACTGGTGTCATCCCCTGTCTCTAGTTTCAAGGTATGTTAATAGCTAATAACTTTTAAACAGCAGCTCTGGAAAGCAAGGGGAACTTGCTTTTGAGGCTTTTTTCCCCTCCAGAAGTCTTTACTAGAGTCAGGGATGGACAAAGCCATGATGAGTTTAGTCCAAGGAGAGGAGTTGTCAGGCTTATTCCCGCAGATCTATATACTCCCTCTCCCATGTTTAATGTGTTAGAAGTTTTGGGGAATAGAAATAAAGCTGATGACCATGAGTTTGTGATTGATAGCCGTGCAGGTGTCACAGAATTTTGTGACATCTTTAGTTAAAAACGGGATCATTTGACCATGATGAATAGGTTCATGTCAGGGAACACTGTAGATAAGGAGTCACAGCCCAGCATATACATATGTTAAGCTGGGAATTTCTAGTCATGCAGTTGAAATTATTTGGACGGGTCATCAAGTTTATGATGGCGTTCAAAGCTTCTGACAGCCTTCTTTTATCTTGGCATGTGAATGGAAAGGGTCATGTGAAACTTTCAGGTTGACTATACTGTCTCAGGATTTGGGGAAAATATGGCATTCAGGTTTAGAGTGGGATGTTAATGTGTGAAAAAGAAAACTGGAAAATAGGAATAAATTATGAGGCCATGGCATGTGCAGCTTAACAGAAAGACAGAAGGGAGATATATCTGTCTCAGTAAACACGAGGAGTCACTATAAGGAAGACTGAAGCGAGTAATTTTCATCAGTCAGTAACAGCAGAGCAGGTAATAAAAGGCTTAAATGTGCACCAGGGAAAGTTTAGTTTAAATACAAGGCAGGTTGAATTTCAGTGCCTTTTTTTCATTAGGAAGGGACAGTGCTGGTGGGTGGGTGGTTCACTGTCATGGGTGAGGTACAAAAAGCTGTGCTTCTTGTCTCTATTAGAAGATGCTGTAAACGCTATTCCTAACTAATTCCAGCCCAGTACAGGTTGCAAAAGCAAGTGGTGAAATGGCTTGTACCAGAGAAATCAAACCCTTCCCGTGCTTCACTCTGAAAGGTGGAGCAAGAGTCAGATATCAGCTGTGGGGTGGTTTGTGGGGGCTCAGGATCATAAGAGCACATCAAGTATCTTCATGCCAGCTGTCAGTTGCTTGGTGAGACATCCTGGGGGTGCTGACCAGTGCGCTTCAGGTAGTGGTGGGCACATTGGCCCTTGGGCTGTGCTTCAGTCAACTCCATGCTCAGCCTTCATGAGGACAGGAAGACTGGCTTTGTGGTCCTCTTCAGCATACCTGTTGGACTGAAATCAAGCAAAAGCACTCAGGCAGCCGCTTCTTAAATTTTGTCTTAGCTGTAAGTTGGTTCTACTCCATCAGCAGTGACAAGTGGGCAGTTGCAGTGCTACAGATGGCACCAACACACTGAGATTAAGGGCAGTGGCACCAAGGAGGTACCCAGCATCAAGGTGACAATCATTTACCACCATCCTGTGGTCAGCAGATCAAAATAGTGATCCAGAAGTATTCCAGTGAAGTTGGCATGGGTATACTGACACGTGCATTGAGGTGCTGCAGCTGCTTGTGAGCCTTGCTGGGATGTCACTCAAAGGCACAGGAGTAGCTTTGCCATCTTCTCATTTGGGGTGGATGCTTCATGGACTGATTAAAGCAACCATCACAGTGCCTGGTGAGAAAACACCCACTGTGGTATATGCTGCTGGTTTGTTTATATTTGAACTGGCTGACTTAAACATGGTTGATGCAGCAGCTCTGCAGGGGAAGCCATTTGAGGATTTTATTGGAATTTCTATTTACTGCATCATTAGTAGCAGTAAAGGGTTTGGCTCTGTAAGAACGGGCTCCTTTGGTTTATGAAGTGTGTGTAAATCCACTTCCAAGCTCCCGCAGTGCACCATGCTGAGCCCTGCGCTCATGGAGGGCCTTTTGTAGGACCTCTGCAAATAAAATCCCCAGAATGATATTTTGATTAATTATGTTGCCATGAGAGCGTGTGTGGAGGTTTGTATCGCTGAGTCCATAAGGTAGAAGGGATAAGCTAGTTAGCGCAGATGCTTCTGCTCATGTATGGTTCAGTTAGCCAAGACCTAGGTAATCCCAAAAGTTGATGGGCAAGAGACTGGAGTCTTTGTGAATATGGTAGGACCATAGCCATACAGCTGCATTAGCTGCAGGATGTACCTGGGCACGTAAATCCCATACAGAGGAAGGCTTTGGACCAGCGCTAGATCATGCTTGACAAGCTCAGCACATGCGCAGGATTTCGTGCTGGTGCTGAGTTTCTTCTTGTTAAAAAGGTGGGAAAGGCAGGAACTGTCTCAGAAGCTTCCACAGCTTTGTTTTGTTGCTGTTGAGCCATTGTTGAGGTGTTTGCAATGTCCTGCTGAGCTGACAAAAATCAAAGCAGACTCTTAGGGGTGCATGTTTCCCATCTTCCTGTCGACCTGTAAGTACAGCAGTGGGGGCAGTGTGTTAATCACAGAAAAGTCAGATGTTTATCACCCAGTGGGCCTGTGCTGCTTCTCCAGTGAGAATGTCAGCCAGCTTCTTAAGCACAAGCCAAAAGAAACACAAATCGAATCCTGCACAACACAGCATGTTAAATTCACTGTTTGTGAAGTTTTTGATGAGCACTTCTTTTGATGAGAAAAATAGGTACCCGATTTTTCTGCCTCATCCTTCTGCTATGTGAACAAATGCTTTAGTCCTCTTGCTTTTTTTTTTTACCCCTTTCAAGCTCTGAAGACAGCTGTTCTGCACCTCCACATGTTGCTGGCTTTGCTTCAGCTCCTGGCTTTGCTTCTGTTGGTGCATTAAGGACATGGGGACAGCACACTGTCTTTCCCCTGCTAGGCTGAATCAAACTCCTGCAAACTTATTTTTTTCTTTGGGAATTAAGCACCAAGGTTAAACAGGAACCGCGTAAACTCTAGCAGGTAGTAAGAGAGCTTTATTTCTTAATAAAATTGTGTACATCTCTTCCATGGAGACTTCTATCTGTGCTTTTCAGAGTAATGGTTTCACTCGGGTTCTGTTCTGCTGGGTACTGCTCTGCTTCCAGGCTCTGCTGTCCTGTGAGTTTCCCTGCTGGAGAAGGTTAGGGTCAGGAACTTGTACTCTGCTTCTGAACTTTGCTCTTTTTCTCATTCAGTGAGTGTATAGGATGGAAAAGCTGCTCTGTTCCTTGCACCTAGGTACCAGGAACATTGTCAAGGGCAGAAATAGCAGTAATGGAGCCAGGTCTGGTTAGCAGCAGTGGGAGGTGGTTGCTTATCTCTTCCCCCTCTCCATCTCTTTGCTTCCCTTTAATTTCAGATATGTCCATTTCCCTTAGTATTACTGATTCCTCTTCTTCAGATTTCCTTCCTTTCATTTCCTCACTGCATGAAATTTCAAAGCACTGATGTTTTCACAGCTGGCAAGAAGTTATTTTGATTCGTGAGGATGGAGTTCAGGTGCAGCCATCTTTGCATAACCTTTTATTAATTGCTCATTAAAGCATAACAAGTTGCTGGTGATTTGAATTAATGTTTTTCACTTTATAGGCAGCAGTGGCATGCCAAGGTCAGTGGAACTTCAAAAGCATCTATCAAACACCCGGTCTTCTGGGATTGCACTGCCACTGACAGATGTACATTTTAAACCTAGCTGCTACGTTCACCTAAGCTGCTCTCCGAGAGCAGAATGAAACTGAAAATGGAGAAAGTACTTGGAAGACTGGATTTTCTTCTGTGAATATAGTTGCTTTTTTCCTTTTAAGAGGAGCAAGCTGCTGCTGGTAGCATTGGGAGCATTTTTTCTGACCTGATTCAGATGTACAACCTGTGTTTGAGTCCAGGAGGTCAGGTAGGAGAGGGTATTAATGGGAAATTACGTAATTCTGATGCTCTGCCTAGTTGTACAAACCTGAGATATGGTTTCCAAACCTGAGGACTTTGTGGTGCTGTCTGCCTGTTGCCAGTGGAGCAGGGACTGCCATAAGCAGTAGGCAGCGTGCCAGCTCGGTGCAGCCTGTGTTGCAGCATGCCAGAGCAGGAGCTACTGCGGGCAGGGAGCCTCTCAGCCTGTTCCAGGCATCGGAGGTGGGTCATGGTGGTCATGGTTTGCTGCTCTGTACGGGTTGTCCAGCTCTGGAGTTACTTTCTTGGGCAGATCGAGTTCACAGTGCCCAGCATTGCAGTGTGGTGCCCAGAACAGCCTGTGCATGATGGCTTAGGCTGAGTGTGGCATTTCCTCCTCTGCATCCTTCCTCTTGGCATTTCTCCTGCTTTAGTAGCTCTGATAATCTTCAGAGCTGTTTTCTCTGAGTGTTTTTTACCAAATAATGTAATTGGGCTTTGTTGATCCCATCCAGCGGCTCTTTGCAGGCTGCCAGTGCAGTACATCAGGCTGTATCTGGAGCAGGCTGGGCTGCCCCCTTGCAAAACCCAAGTGTTTTAGATCCATGTGCACTGGAACCTTTCAGCATAATTAAATAAAAAAACTAACATTTTGAGACCTTTGATGTTTCCAAATAAAAGACCTTTAGAAACTTTCACTTTTCTTTCCTTTTTGGCAGTAATCTGGTGCCTGTGCAAACACTACATATATTAAATTTATTAACTTTTTTTGGATGGAAGAGGCTACTGGCCTTTAGGAAGATATACAGTGTTTCCCCCCCCCCCTTTTTTTTTTCCTCTGTCGTAGTTGTGTATGCAACTTGACAAGAGATCCTGGCAGCCTGCTTCTCCAGAATAGTAAACAGAGCCAGTACTGCAGTAGTTTGCAGATAAATAATGTATTACAGCCTGTCAAATAAAGCTTTGAGCAAATACCACTTTTAAGGGTCATATATTGTGAATCTGAACATTGCCCTATAAATCATTATTTCCCAGATCCTTTTGATTCCTTATTATGCATACCATAGTTCTCCAAACAAGACACCTTTTTCAACTGCCCCTAACCCTGACAGAATTAGTATTAGCAATATTTCTGCTATTGATATTTGTTTAACCAGCATAAATAATCCCTCAGTATTTTTCTCTCCGCCCAAAAGTCCGTGTGTATTTTATTTTCTTTTTTGCTATCTCAGTTGGAAATGTGGCACACGGACATCTATTTTTTAGGTGCTTGCTTTGAGATTTTTAGGGAATACATACTTTGTTTGATTGGTTTTCAGAAGCCTTCCTAGAAATGAAAAAGCCAGTTAAAATACAGCTAGATATTCTGGTAATGTGAGTGTTTAAAGAGGATAGAAATTATACTGCCAGGATGCCTGCTTGCAGCTACTTTGACATTCAAGAATACCTACATGAAATTTACAGAAGATGGATTTAGGAGTATTTCTGAAAAATAAAAACCTAGTAAGTTGAAGATGCTGATTCTTGTCCAGCGGGAGTACTATGCTTCATTGTACTTATGTGTATCCCTCTTAAAACTGATGTGGCTATGTTTAAATCAAACCAAATCCCAAACAACAACAAACAAAACCCCAAAAAACAAGCAAAACAAGCAAAAAAACAAAACAAAAACCAAAAAAGAAACAAAACAAAATAAAAAGGCAAAATAAACACCCTGCCACAAAAACCCCAAACAACCCACAGAACCAGGATATGCACCTATTGGAGTGACTCCAGAGGAGGGCCACAAAGACGATTGGAGGGCTGGAGTACCTCTCATATGGAGACAGGCTGAGAGACTTGGGCTTGTTCAGCCTGGAGAAGAGGAGGCTCCAGGGAGACCTTAAACAGCTTCCAGTGCCTAAAGGGTCCTATAAGAAATCTGGGGAGGGACTTACAAGGGGAGGTAGTTGGCAGGACAAGGGGAAATGGCTTTAAACTGAGAGGGTAGATTTAGATTAGATATTAGGAAAAATTCTTCACTATGAGGGTGGTGGGACACTGGAACAGAGTGCCCAGAGGAGCTGTGGCTGCCCTATCTGTGGCAGTGTTCAAGGCCAGTTTGGATGGGGCTTTGAGCAACCTGGTCTAGTTGAAGGTGTCCCTGACCATGGCAGAGGGGGTTGGAATTTGGTGATCTTTAAGGTCCTTTCCAACCCAAACCATTCCATGATTCTATTAATATTCTTTCCTGGTTTTTATAGACTAGCACAGCTATGCAGTAACTTTCAGATGAGCCTGTGCACGGATAGCTATGGCATAATAGCAGAAAAAGCAACGCAGAGTATCGCTTCATCTGTGTGGCTCAGCAATTTGTATTCCCATTGAAGGATAGGTCTGGGGTATACAGATTCATGTGCAGAGTACAAACTGAGCTGATTTTCACATCCTGTTGCCCTGGGGCTGCTGGAAGGGTTGCACTGTAGAGGTGATTGGCAAACAGCATGGGAGGCGCCGCTGCTTTTTCTTTGGCGTTCCTCTGGGAAAAGTTCGGGCTGTGTTCTCATTGTGCTGCATCATGTTGCAGTTAGGTGTCTGTCTCTTGCATTGATGGGCTTCAAGCCTCTTGCTGGTTTTGGTTGATCCTAAACGCTGCTTGAATGTATGCCGAGTGCAGTCGCCGGAAGGGCATGATGGTTATTTTAACAATCTTCGTCAGCAAACAAGGCAAGCAAAGCAAAATAAGACATCATTCAGTGTACAGACCAAAAATGCAATGCCAGGTTAGGAAGGAGAAGAAATCTTACTTCTCAAGCATGGGGTTTTTACATCTATTTGTGGTTATACAGTGATGCTAAGCCCTTTGTGAGGGTTGTGGTGCTCTGCTGTCCCTCCCCAAGGAACTGCAGAGCTGGTATTTTTCTCTTGGGCGTAGTTCTGTCTGGTGACAGCTATGACAATAATGCTCCCTGGTTTTTAAACAGTTTTTTACACTTGCAGTCTCCAATTAGGCAGTGCTTCAGCACTAGGGTTTTAAGTAGAAATTTCTCATATTAATGCTATTGGTTACAACAAATTTAATAAGAAGGGAGGAGAGCCAGCTGGAATGAGAGGTCACCACTCATCCCGCTGCACCGAGTCTCAGCTGAAAGGAGTAATTCAGCCCTTACCCCACAAGATACAGTAAGCCAAGGCTGCAGGTCTGTGCTCATAGAGACACAATGCTGTTTGTACCCTAAACTTTTGGTTTAAATTATATTTCCTGGTTTTCCCATTGTTTCTCAGATTGAAAAAGTCTGAGGTGGGTGGTCTGAGTCTGCAGAGGCATTTATGATGCTTCATGTGCACAGTTAAGGAGGACCCAGAGGAAGTCCTCCTGGTGGTGCCAGATGGCTCCTTAGCCGTTGGAGCTGCTTCATTTCCCAGCATTAAGGCTTGCAGCTAATGGCAGATGGAGAAATTAAAGGAAATGAATGTCCATGTTTAAGAAGTTCCAGCAGTTGTTTATTTTTAATAAAAATGTTGCTTGTGTTGGTATCTCTGAATTGGTTCAGGCTGGATGCTTCTCAGAAACTGGCATTTGATTTCCCACAGGAGAAGGTGGATTGAGTTAGTGGGTGGAAAAAAAGTGAAGTCTGAAAGCAGAGAGATTATGAGTCTGTCATTTTATGGTGGATCCTTGTATTGCCTTTGTATAAAGTTACACAATTAAGGGGATGTGGAAGAAAATTGCTTATTTGTCTTTGCCCTTCTCATGTGATGAAGCCTTTCCTCTGTGCATTGAAGATAAGAGTAATTTATTCAGACAGAAAGCTAAGATAGAAGGAACCTTACCAACATTTCAGCTTATAGAGGAACATGATTTGTCCTGTCTGATGGTTTGGGTTGGTTTTGTTGGGGTTTTGTGGGGTTTTTGTGGTTTGGTTTGGTTTGGGGGGGAGTATTTAACACGTGTTTAAGATTATAGGTAATCTTTTAAATGATTGTAGAAAGTATCCTAATGTGATATATTGACTGGCTACTGCAAGTAGGCTAGCAAAGCTGGGTCAAGTTAGCAGTGGGAGAGTGCTGTGCCCATTTCTCCTGCCACCTTACTCTCCTGTGAATGCCTTTGATTTCCTTTCAAGTCATGTTGGTTTCTAATTAATTTCAAAAATACTGCTTATTATAGTCTAAGCTAATTTCTTACACATCTCAGGCATCCTAGCTTGCAGTAAGAACACTTGAGAGCATTACATTTCATTATTACTGTATCCTTGCTGGTGCGCGGATGCAGAATCCACTGCTGGCACCAAGTGGCTGTGGGTGGGAGTTGCTCCAGAGGTGTTGGACTCACCAGCCATCTGGATTCAGTGTGAAGATGTTGGGGCTGCAGCTCAGAGGGGTGTAGGACCCCGTTGTTCCCTCCCCAGTTTCCCTGATGGTGAGTGTCATGTGTGGAAGATGCTCCATCCCACACTGTGATGCCACTGAGTGATTGCCTTGGCTGTGCTTTTCCTTTCTTTAAGATGTATGAAAAAGGCTCTCAGAGGACTTGTTTGCTTGTAATGCATCTGTGTGCTCTACATTGCATCCCATCCTTGTGGGGTTTAATGTCTGTCCCATCCCGTCCCCATCCGCCTCGTGTCCCTTGTCCCCCAAGTTTCTTTGTGAATAAACACAATTGTTAACACATCAGAAAAAAATAGGCAGAATCCTTTCATCTGAATTTTTCTTTTTCTGCACTGACTTTAAATGACATCCCCCGCTCATCCGTTCTGTAATTAATTTAAATGTATCTGGCACTAGCTTGGAGGCAAGTTTTGAACTTCCTTTACCCATTACCCTGATTCTGTTGCTTTTTCACAGTTCAGCAGTGTTTATATTTGACTTTGGAAACTGATTGTTGACCAGTTCTTGCTTGCGAGCCCCTTTCTGGGCTGGCCTTTGCAAATGAACACTGCTGTGTGCCTGTGTATGGGAGAGCATAATGCTTGGCTGACAGAAATTGACTTAGAGCATCTGTGAGTGTTTTGGTTTAATGCTAGAGATGTTCATTTTAAACTGAGGTAAACCCAGAATAAGAAGCATTAATTCCATGGTTTTCAGGCTGTTCTATTTCTTATGAATAATATTTGTATGGTGGTGTGACTCATCACTAAACCTCATGACCACCTGCAGAAATTAAAAGTTGCAACCAGTTTTGGAGCCCAGAAGGAAGGGGAATGAGTTGGTTTATTCACAGGGTCTTGGGATGATTTTGTACTGTAAAGAGATATTTATATAAATAAGTTATTTTAGTTCCTTCATCTTGGGTTTATGTTATTTTTATTTGTCCTTTAACATAATCTCCCAAATGTGCAATAAACCAAAAGACTAAAGCTCTTTTTGTCTCATTCAGTGATTCCACTGTAGGTGAGGCTTTTGCTGCTGCTGTGGTCAAAATCTGGGCTGTGGTAGTAGGATGGGTATTCTACTTCACTTTCAATTAATGTTTCAAGACACCAAAAGTACTGCAAGCATCAGCATGTAAATTGTGTCCTATGTTTCAGTACTGCTGCTCAGAGCTGGTGAGATCCTTGTACTTGGATATTGGAGTTATTTTTAACAGATGCTGTAGAAAGGTTTGCCTCCAGAAGGGCTTTCCCCGCCTGCCTTAGCTCATGTCTTTGACAGCTGATGCAATAGCACTTGTTGATTTCTGTTTTTCCTGTAATAGAGAAAAATCCCCAGTGCCTGGTCTAGATCAGGTTGCCCAAGCCCAGAGTTTGGGTGTTTTGCTGCAGCTCTGTCCATCTTTTCCTTTTGGGTGAAAGCATGCCAGTAGTACCTGCTGGGAAACTTTCAGGCCAGTGTGCTTTGGTTTTCTAATAAGAAAGAATTAGTGGGTGCCAAGTGGCATCAGGCAGCCTGTTGGGGGAAAAATGTCATGTGGCTGTTCAGACATATTGGTCCAGCTGCAGCTTGCCACTAAGGAAATCCCTAAAACCCTGGGAACCAAAACCTGAGAAAATTACCAACAGGAGGAATATGTGTGGTTCCCCATTGCTTATTCTCTAGCTATAAACATTTAGTAATAGGTGCCGCTAAATAAGATAACTTAGTTTAATCCTCCTTAAAGCAGGGTTGTCTGGCTGCATGGCTGCAAACATTGATTGGAAATTACAGCGTTATTCTTCATGTACTAACCTTCCCAAGGTAATCCTTAAACTGTAGATGTATTTTCATAATCTTTTTTTCAGGAAAGCCTGAGTGAGGGGAACCAAATCACTTGCCAAGACCCTCTGCAGCAGCAGTAGGGCAATCACTTTGAACATCTGTGGGTCATAGCTGACAGTGGGAAAGAAAGAGTAGAGCTGGGCTGAAACAATGTGTTTCATCATTGTGCTTCTGTTAAGACTTCTTCAGCATGGCATTTGAGAATAATCCTCCTGTATTACCTTAAAGTTGGCAACAAGCGTCAGGAGAAAAATGAAGACAAAAAGGTTGAGAAAGGCTGATGTTTTGTGGTGTAATCCCCAAAGTCTCCATCAGATGACAGTAAAAAGTGCCATGTGGGCCACTCAAGTGAAAGCAGAAGGTGCTAAGAAGCAGAATTTGTCCAGTTTTGAGCTGCCTCCTGCCAGCACAGTCCATCCAAATCCCTCCCGTCCTGGCACTTTCGTGTATTTCAAATTCAGTAAGAATCACTTAGTATCCCACTGGGAAAAGCAGCAGAAGTCTGGCTGATATTCTAAGAATTAAAAAATATTTACCCCCAACTTGGCATTAGCTGCAGTTGCAACTGTAATACCTTGTTTGTAAGCAGCCTAGTTGATATATAGTGTAGCTGAAGAGCACTGTATATTAAAAGCACATATAGCTGCTGCATCTGGAGCTCTGCCTACACAAGGATTGAAAATAAGGCTGGTGGAGCTGCCAGCTTTCATCTTCCCCCCTTGATCTTGGTCGGGTGCCTTGCTGGCTTTTGTGTTAGCTGTGTAATTAAGCATTGAAGTGCGATTGAGGCAGAAATGGTTAACTCATTAAGTAATATACAATATCAAGTCAGTGGTACTGTGTTGTTCCATAGGAACTGAAAAATTAATTTTGTTGTTAAATGTCACCTTCTGGCTTGTGATCAGCTGTAGTGTAGGTCATATGTTTTCTGATAAATTTGAAGGAAATCAAAAAAGGGATCCTGAATGCTGAGATCTGTGAAACTGAAGTTAGTTGAAGTCTGACATTGATGTTTGTAGAGCCACAAAGAGGCAGGGGAAAAAAAGGAAAATATGAAATCTACATTATTCAGCTAGCAGAGAGCTGGTGCTCCACCCCAGCACCTTCCCAAGTCGAGGAATTTTCCTGGCAGGAAAAGCCAGGAGGACATGAACTAATGCTGGAGACATGGATTAATGGAGTAAAACCTTTTTCTGCTGAAAGACTTGCAAGAAGTTCTGCAGGGGCTTCACAGGAGCATTTGTAAGGGTTGGGACTGGAAGGGCTGAGGACAAGAAGAACTTTCTGGGACTTTGGTAGATGAGATCTGGAGGTGTCCGTGAACTTTCCCTTGCTGGGACACTTGTATAGGGTTTAGAGCAGAGAAGAGCTAAAATGAGACTTAGTTTTTGCAAGACTTTCCTTTCCTGGTTTACTAACCACTGTCCCCCTTTGCAACAATCTTGGAACCACTCCTACATGCACTTATTTTAAAGCATATGCTTGCACATTAGCTCAGTCCTGCATGGATCTTTGGCTGCTGCAGGGACCTTTCCTGATTGATCAAATTCCATGGGTGCTTATTCAGACCTCTAAGCTGGAAGTGCATCTGAAGAATACCTTAGTATTTTATTTCTTCTTCCTCCTCTTTGGAGACCTGTGGACACTAGTTTGGTTTCAAGTTACAGGTAATCATCCTGCCTTTTCAAGTCCAGATCTACAAGTGCTGTTCCCCTGTGAGATAAAACAAGAAGGGTCAGATACAAAGACTTCTTCCAGAAGTTTTCCAGGAAATAGCACATAGAGAAAATGTTGACTTATTGATGGAGACAGGCCTGGGGAAAACAAATACTCAAAGACAAATACTCAAATGCATTAAGACTTTGTCTTCCTGAGTGTTTCCTGCAATGTTTGGGATGTTTTTGTTGTTGTTACAGTGCCTTTTTATGCCCTTACCCTGGATGGAGCTTTCTGCTGCATGGCTTTGGTTTCACATCCTTTTCTTTATCTCCCCTTCCAGTTTGAGCGGCACGACCCTGTGGAGGGGAGGATCACAGAGCGGCAGTTTGGCAGCATGCTGCTGGCCTACAGTGGGGTGCAGTCCAAGAAGCTCACTGTCATGCTGAAGCAGCTCAAGAAGCACTTCCAAGACGGAGAGGTCAGTAGCATTCATGGCAAATTCAGCATGTTGTGGTGGGGGCAGCCATCCTCCACCATGATGAGAAATGAGTAAGCAATCTCCATTTTGTTAAGAAAAACATGTGTTAAGCAGTGCAGGGACACACACTGACTTTGCAGACTTTGCCGGCAGCAGACAGATGGGAGAGCAGTGATCAGTGTCCAGATCACAGTGTAGGCTTATCCCTATTAAAATGGATTTTTCAATTTTCAACATTTAAATTTTCTGAATGGCACCCTGGGTCTGGAGCCAAAATAAATATGGAAGCCATGTTCCTAGGTACTGGCTCAATGCTGGACTAATTGGCTGCTGCAAATGCGCAGTTTAGTATTTAGTTACTGACTTACGTGAAAAATTACTTGAATTACGATTTAGAAAGGAGTAAGTTCCAGATCCTACACCTTAATTTAGTTAATTTAGTGAGAGACGTTGGAATAAGACATCCATACTGTAAAGATGTGCATTATTAGGTAAGGCAAGTATGGGCTGCTAAATTACTTCAGTATTGGAATTTCATGTCTACTTCTGTAAAGAGGGATTCTTCTTTTATTAATTAGGTTATAAACAATAATTCATTGAAATGAGAAGGGATGGAAAGTCTTTGTCTGCATATTGGGTTGGTCGGACTGTTTTGGAACTGCTTCCTCCTGACATCAGAGCTGAAATTTATTTCTTAACTGTTTTAGATACAAAGTGTGTTTATAAAAAACAAGTATTGCCAGGGTCTAGTAATTTTTGGTCCCTTTTTGGTGCCTGTACTGGGTTCCTGTGATGTGCAGGAATCCTCAGTTCATGTGAAGCCACTCCAGTGACTTTTTGCTCCACATTTTCTCTCTTTCACTGGTGCTGGGGGAGAATTTTGGTGTACTGATGCAGCACAGCACATAGACTAATAGGTCTCTATTATAGAATCATAAAATAGTTAGGGTTGGAAAGGACTTTAAGATCATCAAGTTCCAACCCCCCTGCCATGGGCAGGGACACCACACACTAAACCATGTCACCCAAGGCTCTGTC
>WYDI02000011.1:0-14281 GCA_009867235.2 Psittacus erithacus
GAAAGCCATCCAGCTGGCCCTGGACATTGCTGAATGAGAAAAGTGGCCAGTACTTTATCTCTATACTGACTCATGGGAGGTGGCAAATGCCCTGTGGGAGTGGTTGCAGTGATGGAAGCAGAGCAACTGGCAACCAGATAAACAAATGCAAAGGTAATGTCAAAAGATTAATGTATTTTCTTTTCAGAAATATTATCGGTTTAAAAAAAAAAAATCTGGACATTTTGACTACAGTCAACTAATAAGATTTATTTTTTTTTATATTTTCTTTTTAAATGAAATTGAGTTCTGTAAGTAACATTAAAGTAAATGTCAGTAGATTTATTTACATGTGCATTGTCTGATTTATTAATTTTGCACTGTCTACACCTGTATAGAAGGTTAAAATAAAATGGCAAGACGAGTCAGAAGTAGTTTATTTCAAGTAGCTGCAAATGAACATTTCTGGATGATTAGCTGACCTTATAAAATAAAAGGAAAAGTAAAACACTAACCAAAATATTGCAAAATATTTTGTTACACAATGAAATCATATTACGTGTGCTGCACGCTTCCTGTATGGACAAAGCTTACTGATTTTCAGACTGCAAAAAAGTAATTTAATTTCATGCAGAAATGCTCTTCTTTTGTAGTCATGTATCATAAGACAGATAGAAGATAAATTTTAAGTTATAGCCAATTGCAAATTAGGGCATTCATATGTAAAATAATTTTTGTTTAAGGAAAAAAATGCATCCATTTTAAATGGTAAGAAAGGCATCTAATGTGTTTGGGTACACATACTATGTGTTGATGCTTCACAGAGTAGTAGTCAACTTGCTTATTTTCCATTTCAGAAGTCGAGGGACTGGAAATATATGAAAGCATGTGCTTTTCTGCCTTAAAGGACTCTTGAAGTGATTATCTCTTCCTGGGAAACTGAAGAGATGGAGGGAGACTGAAAAAAACAAACAACAAATCGATAAAAAAAAAAAAAAGCTGTAATAATGACTTGCTAAAGTAGTACTTTTGACAGTCTCTTGTGAACGCACGTGGTTACCTAAGCTGTGTGTAGAAGTTCCAAAGTTACAGTGCATTCCAATTTATTGGAGTGAGGCATCAAGAGCAGATAATGCTTTAGTATTAGAAGAGCATACACTTCTAAAGGCTGAAAGAAAGCAGAAACAATTTAAGATACAACATGGTTTCAGAAGAGATCTTAAAATGTAGCTATTTAAAGTTATGGAGGAATGAAGGCTGCACATCCTAAAGGTCTGGAAAGGATAAGTTTATGAATTCTTTTAGCCAAGGTTATAGTCTTCAATGCTGTCTTTGACCAGAGAACCAGAGGAAAAAGGAGCATCAGGCAAAAGTGAAGTATGATAACGTGAGGCAAACTTGAGGCCAAGTAGCACAATTTGGATCAACTCTGAGAGTAAGGTTCTGTATGATTACATTATGCATGCTTGTTTATATCTACACCCACCCAAGCAAGTCAGTGATGCTTGGGTGGAACAGTAAGGAATAATGAGTTTGCTACCTAAATTGGTGCATATATGTTTGCATATGCAAAAGTTTAGTACTAGGCTAGGATATAGCTACTTTCTCTTTCCTCGAAGTCTGGTTAAATATTCATAATCAGAAAATTAATGTTCTTAATCTTCAACTTGGCACCAAAGAAATATGTAGAAGCGTTTTTTTCACTAACATTAGGTTCTTGCTTTGTTTTAATTCTGCTTACATCTGTTAACCAAGGATGCCCAAAATCACTCAGCAGATTGCTTCACATTTCACAGCTTTTAACTTGTTTGTCTTAAACATGAAATATCCACAGCTGTTTACATTCCTGGCACATTTCTTTTCCTCCCAGCATGATGTTCATTATCCTATGTAAGACAAATTAATATAAAGAAACACAATTTTGACTGGGCGGCAGACTGAAAAATCTGGGGTACTGAAATATCAGTTTGTCACAAGGATCTGCGTTATGACGTCAGTCAGGTTACCTTTAAATGAGGATTAGCAGACCCTCACCGATATTTTTCTTTCCAGTTCAGTGGCTAGGTTCCGCATCTTTTGAAAGATTAAGTTCTCACAAACATCATTCAGCATAGTATCTTCTGAGAATGCTAGACAGACCTTCATGTTTTGTTTTGTTCTAGGTTACATCTTATTTATCTCAAATCTAACATCTCTTAATAAGGGTATTAATAGTGAAAAGTTTTTAAATAATTAAATTTCTTACCAATAACAAACAAATTCATTATACGCATATATGCAAGACATTAGTCTACCCAGTTACAGGAAAAAACCAAACCTTATTTGAGTTTTCTGAAATAAAATAAAAAAAATAAAAAAAAAAAAAGATTTCTAGATATCTGAAAATGTTTATATATTAAACCATAAAAACTGTGGTGCAACAACAGTCATCTAAAAGCATACATTCTGAGGGTCTCAGAACAGCTGGCAAAATCAAAGGCAGCATTATCCGTTCAAAATAGAGAACAATACATTATGCATAATCAACTTTCCTGGAAAGAAAAATGCTAGTTTGCTCAAAAGCTAATGAAGTACACGTGCTACCTTGCCTCAAGATAGCAACTGGGAAGTCAGAAAGTGTCCTAAGCTCTGCCAGCCAGGCAGTGCCATAACACACGGCACTCCCTTAACAGTGACTGGGAATGTTAGATGGACTGAAGTATTAAGATCCCAAATGATTGATGCTTATCCAGAACCCTCACAAAAGGCTGCCCTGGATGTGGACAGCTGAAGATATTCAGAAAATAAGCTCACTGTGCCTGCGGCATCAGTTTAGCAAACTCAGAGCCAGAAGATTCTCTCCAAGTAGCTAAAGCTTATAACTGAACATTGGCAAGACATTTACATCAAACAGATAACTTCCTAGTGGTCCACCCACAGTGTTATCTGATGGCTTCTCGTGCACTGACAGCTGTCCAGCAAGCTGGAATTACTTAAATTTTGGCAAAACTAATGTTCAAGCTTTTATGGTAGATGAGTAAATTAGAGGTGCTGAGCCAGTAGCCCCTCCACAGTTTGATTTCTGTTGAATGTTGGCATAGTAATAATATAGACAATTTGATTTTCGCAATATTCTTTGAGAGTTAGCATCATCTCTTCTGTTCTCCTTTTCACTTCCATTTATCATACAAGCTGCTGGAATGATTCACAGCAAAAAATCCATAAAATGACACAGAAGCAGAATTTCTTACAGGCTGATTTTATGACTTCTCTTTGTGTACACAGGCTTCCTTCCACATGTGAATCTTTTCATGATAGATTTGAACAAATCCCTAATAGCAAATTATCCATTTTCTTGGGACTATCCTATGGGCAACCGTTCAAGTCTTCCTTTACTTGGAAAATAGTAAATGAAATAAGGAAAAGGGTTAGAGATGAGGAGAATTTCAAGACACTTAGCCCTTAAACTTCTTCCCACAATCACAATGAAATTGCAGGAACCATGGACTCATAGAACTTTGGAAGGACAGAATCACTCAGGTGGGAAGGGACCTCAGCAGGTCTCTGGTCCAGGTTCCAGCTCAATGTGCTTCCAGTTCTGAGGTCAGTAATAGTTGCTCAGATCTGCATTGGGGCAGATCTTGAAAAGCTCTAAGCATAAAGATAGAATGATCTCTATGGGTAAGCTGCTCCAACTTCTCAAGTGAAGAATGGCAAGGGATTGGAGGAAGAAATGAGAGACAGAATAGTTAAATGTTAAAGAAAGATAATTTATCATTTATTTCAGTAGTTTTAATGGTATCACATTTGGTATTGTCTGATTAAGAGGTTTTGTTTATTTGTTTTTGTTTTCTTGGGGGTTGGATTTTCTTTTTGTTTTGTTTCTTGGGGTATTTTTCTGCACTGAATCACTGTGGATTGATTATGGAACAAACGTATCATTCGGTACAAAATCATCATTGCCATAATAAATACAATAAAGGTGCAGTAATATAAACTTTAACTCCAGTAAAGAAACAAAAAAAGCTTTCAATGGACACTATATGTTAGATTGCAGATCAATGCAGGAGGAAAGAATATCTTCTCATTTAACCATTCATAAATTACTTCTATTAAAGAACTTCATTTTTTTTAATGTGATGTAATAAAGACTGTTGCCATAAAGACTGTGTTTATAAACACAGTCTTTAAGATTAAGATTAAGGTGAGAAGCTTAAATCTGTAAATCTTGATGGTTTCATGTTGTCAGGCATGTATAAACGTTCTGTGCTCTTTAACTTTCACAGGCTGTATTTAACAGATTATTGAAAACAAAACAAGGTTGTACTGGGGCAGCTGAGAACCTTTGATCATTTCATGTTGTCAGGCATGTCTATAAATGTTCTGTGCTCTTTAACTTTTACAGGCTGTATTTAACAGATTATTGAAAACAAAACAAGGTTGTACTGAGGCAGCTGAGAAACTAATGTGTGGTTTTGCAAGATATTTTAGAGTTAAGCAATAAAAATCAATGTAATATAAGGAAACATTAAATTCTATGATTCTATGTTTTTGTTGAAACCTGCTGAATTCATAACAAATAAAACTGAATTTAACCTTAAAGTCAATGTTTTATTCTGCACAATATGAATTAAATATGGAGCTATATCACTGAAATACAATGTTCAATTTCCAACTCAGGTCAGATAATGTGTCTTGAAACAGATGAGAGCTATGCATTTCATTCAGTATATGACATACAGATTTATCTAGTTGGAAGATGTGATTTATGACCACAGTTTCACATGTCTGCAAGTTTCTTTTGGTTTTTTTTAGCCTATTCATCTATGATGTTGCCATCCAGAATGTGGATTCTGTGCTTTGTGTCTTTTTTGAAGTTTCATATATGATTGCACTGACTGACAAACCTTACTGAAACCATAATTTCATTGATGGTGAGCTTTTTTGATACTTCCATTTTATGTTCCTTCTGCCCATATGTGGAGATATATGTGAAAGGTTTACCAGGGACTTACACATCTCATACATTGAGGTCCCATAGTAGTATTCAGTATCCATAACAATTTCTTGGTTTGTAACTCATATTCTAATGTTGTATCTGAAATTTGATACAGCGATGAACTGAAACTAGAATTTATCATTCAGTTTAAAATTCTTGCAATATAAAAAAGAGGAAATGCTTATTCTTGCATTATTAAAATGATGGGCAAGGATGCCCGTTTAAAATATTTTTGCATTATCAGTTAAACTATCTCTAAAATGGGTAGTGTAGCAGTGGTGGTAATACAAGGGAGAGTTCACACTTGAAGTTTCAAAAAGATACTACAAATTGAATGGAAAAAGATATAGAAGGAAGAGGCAGAAAAAGCTAGAGGTCTACAAAGCAGAGTTTTTCATAATGGTAATACATTCTAGTTCAGAAAATGTCCCCAAAATGGACACTTAAATAAAGTGAGCTGGTAGCTAATGCATTTTCAAAATATAATAGACAATTGCTTAGAAGGTAGTTTCTCAAATACAGTTTTTTTTCCTTTCCCCAGGATAGTATTTCAGTTCTGTTCTAAATATGCAATGTATGTACATATAAATTCTTAACATACATATAGATGCACAACAAATATATTTAAAATATATATTTATAACGTATTAAGGTATATTAAGAAATTATATTATTTATTAAAGTTTACTAAGTTAAACAAGGATTTCTATGCATACCTCTGTGTTAAGAACTGACTCAAGCTGGTCAGTAAGTCTATTAGTTACTAGGTTGTGACTATGATCTTCTGTCTTCCCTAGAATGGAGTCAAAATGTTTCTCAGCTCCACCCTGCTTATTACAAACACTGCTATATTCTACCCTGATAGGAGATTTACTCGCTTACATGCTTTTGCTAGTCTAGTTTATAAGCAGTTGCTATATGAGAGCAAAAAAGTAACTGAGTAAATCACCAGCAGTGGTGTAAAAAATAATTGAATAAATTATCTAGTAGTTGAGTAAATAGATACTTACTAGGGACGCAGAAAAAAAGTGTGGCTACTCCTGCATTCTCTTCTGATCCTTGGAATACTTTTTGTGAATTAAAAACTGGGTGTGATGTCATTCCAATGTTGTCTAAAGACAGATACTGTTTGTTTTCCCATTGAATACCATGATGAAAGTCAAACCTAACATTGCCTTTATTTTAATAATGCACTATAAGTTATTAATTCAGATATCCTTCCTCTTCTTACAGACACCCTTTTTTTCTGAGATTATTGAATGTAATAAAAGTAAACAAAATTGCTTCTTCTCACAGGTTAGTTGTCTTCAAAAGTGAACAACCATTAAATGCTGTATGGTGAAATTCTGTCTAGGACAAAGTGCTCTCCTAATGCAATAATTTTAAAGTAATACTTCTTCCATCTGGTAAATGGAATTCAGATTTTGGATTCAAATTATTTTAATGAAAGAGCAATTGTCTGGGCAAATGCACTCATAAAAATTTCCATTTTCACTGAAAGTAAGCTAGTTGAGATTTTGCACATGAACAGAATCCTAGTATCTGAAATTAATTCAGTTATTTGCATACATGCAAGCCATACATGGGAAGGAGCTTCAAAAGTAAAAACACCATCTGCATTTGTCTTTAATGACAAGTTGTATGGAGCTTTACAGTCATTTGTTTTGACCTTGCAAAATTACTAGTATAAACCCCATCTATGTCTATGATAATCAGAAGTACTTATATATCTCTTGTAACTGCAGATGCAATGAAGTTTTTTTCCATACGGCATATGAAATATACTAGCATATCAACTCTGTGATATAGCAGTGCTGATATTCCCAGATACTAATGACATCATAAAAATTTATAAAATTGCAGCCATTGGTTGTGACAATCATAATTACATGGAATGATAACCTTGCCTGGAAAAAAATATAAGAGGCAATAGTAACATTTATGTTTTGTAACACAGTCTTTATGAGCTGAAAGCATGCAGCATTTTTAGGGTGCTTCTTAGGGTTGGGAAAGATACACATATGCTTTATTACATGAACATTTTGATCAGCTTTACCCAGTATCACATGAAAATATATCAGAACATGAAATTGGAAAATAAAGAGGATGGCAGAACTTTTATCTGGGTGGTTATTAATGCTCAACATTTGATTTGCAGAATTCAAATATTAAATGAGAAATCCACACAGTGAATGCGCCTAACTGTATAAAAGGGCATGGCATAGAGAAAACCATGTTTCCCAGTCTTTCACGTAATAGTGTTATTGTTTTGTTTCCTCCATGTTACAATGTAATTTCCATTAAATTAACATGATCTAGGTCTACCTATTAAGTCCACTTATATCACTCATTTATTGGTTGTCAGAAGAATTTCTCATGCACACTTATGCCTTTTGAGCATTTTTTGTTTCTGAATTGCATGGCTGTAATATACAGACATTAGCTGCATATTCCTGATACATATGCTTCATCTTCAATGTAATACTGAGACAGCTTCTTTCTTCTTCTTTTTTTTTTTTTTTTTTTGTTATTTTTTCTTTTTGTTTTGTTTTGTTTTGTTTTTTTTCATTGGTGGTGGTGGTTTTGTTTTTGTTTCCTGAGTGCTACAATCCAGTCTTTCCAAGGAAGGACATGTGATCAGATGTGCAGAAAGGTGTGGAAAGGGGCACTCCTCCACAGCAGATCTCAACTCTAATAGTTTCCATATGTTATTGTGTCTGGAATAAAAGCAAAATTTGACGTCCTTCCTTCCATCCTTCCTTCCATCCTTCCTTCCATCCTCCCTTCCCCTTTCTTCAGCTTTGCAGGCATTCTAATTTTAAAATAATACCAAATTTAATAATATTAAAATAATTGTCACTTGTAGACAGAGTTCTGTTCAAACTGTGTCATAAAGAGCACCTTGAAAAATAAGGGTTTTTTCAGACCAGTCTGACATGGAGTGCTGATAACTCTTCTCATTAAGAAGACTATTTATGCCATCTGGGTCATGTAGTTTGCTATGAAAGTGATGTGCCTTTGTATTTGTGCTGCATATTCACATGAAATGGAACAGCTGAAACAGAGAAATTTGAGAAACTATGGCATAAAGGGATGTTGCTATGCTGACACACTTTAAAATGGCAGATATTTTGTCACTCATTGTTTTACTCCTTTTCATGTTTTTACTTTTATGTAAGGAGAAAGAACCTTGTTCTACTGGTAACTAAAGGTGTTGGATAACAGAGGCCATAGAAATGCATTCTGAAATAGTACTTAGTGAGTTACCTATGATCCATTAGTACTCTTGCCATATAGTCTTTCCTGTTTCAGTCAGCTGATCTCAGGTAACTGGTTTTAGTGTGAATTTTAAAAAAACATAAAGGAATCTGACCATCTATTGTGGATTAATCCTGACTGAGCTCCACACAGCCACTCATTCACTCCCCTCTGGTGAGGTGAGGGAAAGAATCGGAGAGGTAGAAGTGAGAAAACTTGTGGGCTGAGGTAAAGGCAGCTGAACAGTAAAAGTAAAGAAAAAGCTGACAGCACAAGCAAAGCAAAGGAGTTCATTCATTACTTCCCATCAGCAAGCAAGTGTTTATCAGTTTCCAGAAAAGTAGGGCTCTATCAAATGTAATGATTACTTATGAAAAGAAGCACCATAACTCCAAATGCCCTTTAGATTATATACTTCTTTGAATTATAGTGATAATTTTCATTGAGTTACTTGTGTAAAAGAAAACACATTTCAGCCATCTAAACATTATCTATCACTGACTGTTCCTAGTGCTGCATGCTATTATTAGAATCTGAAATTAAAATGTAATGCACTTTTCCTCAAAATGAGTTTATAATGGCAATTTCCTTTGGGAAATAGAGTACCAGTAAACAGAAGATTATAAAAAAAGTCTTAAGGAAATCAAGAATTGAGGACATCATATTACTTTAGATATAAAAATATATAAATTATATAGAAAAGTTAAAAACTAGAAGGATAATTAGATGCAATACATTCCAAAAGAAAGTGCATAATTACTAGAAATAATTCAATAATTCTAATTCTTACTCATTTCTACATTTTGTTTTTTAGAATTTTAAAACAAATTTCTGAAGACGTTGGCTTACTTGACATACAAGATATGTGGAAATCGATATTAATGACCTTCTTCTAAAGATTAAACAAGATATTATATTTCATACTAAAATGTCCACACATCCACTGTAAAGCTTTCTGCAGTTTATAAATTCAAAAGGAATGAAAACTACAGATATTATACAGATATTATACTGTAAACAGCACGGTATTTTTCATACTCCAATAAGTTATTTAACATCCTGTTCCTGGGATTTATTACAAACACTTGTATTTTCCCATTAAAAAGAACTAGTCAAGAGTATCCATTTTTATTGAATTCTCTACTACATTATTTCTAGTACTAGTATCTTAATCTCTCTGTACTCCATTTTTCTTCCTATTCTTCACATTTTTCTTAAATTTTGTGTATTGGTTACCTTATAAGTATATACGTAATGGTAAAATGTTTGTATTTCTTAATAGTATTGTATTTATTAACAGTGTTGCATTACTGTTCCTCAAGATTCAGTTCTAGGGCGAGTTCTGTTCTACAGTTTTGTCAGTGATCTGGATGCAGGAGTTGAATGCTTCATTAGCAAGGTTCTTGGCCATACCAAACTGGGAGGTGCTGTTGACTCTCTTGGGGAATGAGAGGCCTTGCAGAGAGATCCCGACAGGTTGGAGCATTAGGCTATGATTGGTAGGATGAAATTTAACAAGTCCAAATGCTAGATTCTGCCCCTAGGATGGATAATGGTGGGCACAAGTAAAATCTGGGAGAGGAACAGATGGACAGCAGCCCTGCTGAATGGGATCTGGGGGTGCTGGTCAGCAGCAGGCTCAACAGGAGTCAAAAGTGTGTCCTGGCATCCAAGAGGACAAGCCACATTCTGAAGTGCATCAAACACAGAATAAACAGGCTGTCAAAGGAGGGGATTATCCTGCTGTATTCAGTGTTAGTGTAGCCTCACCTTGAGTACTGTGTGAAGTTCTGGGCCCCACAATTTAAGAAGGTTGTGAAGGTCTTGCATCCAGATGCATCCAGAGGCAGGCAACAAAGCTGTTCTCAGGACATATTTCAGTGTAAGTGTAGAAATCTAGAGACACCTTCAATAACTTCCTTTGCTGTGAAGAACTGAATCATCTTCAGCTTATCACTTTTTTTTTTTAATCAGAAAGATACATGCATAAAAACAGTACTTCTGGAAAACAATTAAATTGTACTCAAGCACATGGAAATCACAATGCATAAAATTTTCAGGTATGTTAAGAAATAACTCTTTAGAGATTCCATACAAAAAAAAAAAAAAAAAGAAATCCTAAAAGTGATTACTTAATTCTATCTCAGACAAGACTGAACTGATTTTGAAGTTTATTTGAACTACTAATGTCTGCAAGATCATACCTGCAGTAGGCTTGTGAGTCATAAAGAGGCGGAATTACTATTACAGATATATTTTCCAAGTCCTTAAATCTGTATTTAAGATAGATATTATATTTTAAGTTTTGGTCCTCACTATAAAAAAACAAACTCAAACAAAAAAATAAAAGGTCTCTATTTTTGCCTGGAAAAGAATTTGAATATTCTGTTAATAACTGTACATCTTTACCTCACAGTACACAGGTACCAAATAATAAACACAGACCATTTCAAAGGAGGAAATACTGCTTTCTTGCTTTGCAATTTTAAACATCTTTTTAGTTTAGTATCCTTATAATATCCTTCTCCATCATTTGAAAAGAACAGACATGAAGTTATTATGGGCATGAGTAACTGTCATTTACATAAATAGATATTCTGTAGTAAGACTCATTGAAATGTTTATTATGATTTCATAATTATAATTCTCTGTAATTGTCCGTGAAAGTGTGCTTCTCAAACACGTATTAGAAAGGATTCAGCTCAAGTTTCTAAATGAAACTTCTTCTGAGCATTTACTCAGTCAGAATGAAAGTTATGATATGGAATAATCCTGTTCAAAAATGAGATCATAATCTTACAGAATGAGGTCAGAGGTTATTAAAGCTTCAAAAAAATTTCTTCTGATAGAAGTGTTGGCATCTTCTGTTATTCAGGCAAGGGGAAAAGGGTAACAATTTTTATGGGAATCAGGCTGCTTGCGATCTGAATTGCCTTTTGATAATGTCTATCTTTCATTGCTGTGCTGTACGGAGTACATAACCCAATTTAGGAACCCTAGACAAATCATTATTATCTCACTTTTATTCCTTTCTTCATCTTGCTGGCATTAATCTTCTAAAATAAAAGTAGGTTAAGTTTACAGTTACAGATTTTTATGAATGTATTTCTCGTTCATGAGATTTTGTTATTGGCAACCTTGAGTCTAGAAGTAAAATAAAGCGTATAATATAGGTTTATTTGTGCCATCTCATGTTTTGAATTTCATAAAAATCAAACTGAAAACTCAGGACTTTGAAGTGCCTTGACTGCATTTAACTCTAGAGCAAAAGCTGCATTGGGATGTCCCATAGCATTAAAAGTAACATCAGTTGAATAGCAGTTGAATGGCACAAGATCTGATTTAAGACCAATAATCAGCAGTGTACCCCAGGGGTCAGACCTAGGTCCAGTCCTGTTTAACACATTCATGTGATCTAGACAATGGGTCAGGGTATACCCTCAGCAAGTCTGCTGATGAAACAAAACTGGAGGGACTGGCTCGTACACCAGAGGGACCAGCTTGTACACCAGAGGGACCTTGACAGGCTGAAAAAATGCACGCACAGGAACCTCTTAAAGTTCAATAAGGATAAGTGCAAAGTCCTGTACCTGGGGCAGAACAAAACCATGCACTAGTATGCGCTGCATACCCAAGTAGAAAGCAGTTTAAAAAAAGGACCTGAAAGCCCCACTGGAACCAAGTAGAATATGGGCCAGTGATAGCTAATTTACCCAGCAATGTCAGCCTTACAGTAAAGACTAATGGTATCAGGTGCTGCTCTGGAGTTTTAAATCCAGCCAGAAACTAAGTATCATGCAGCTGCTTGCTCACCTTTTCCACTCCACCCCCCACCCTGGGTAAGATGGGGAGGGTAACAGAAAGAATGTAAAACCCCACAACTTGAGATAAGAACAGCTTAATATAATACTAAAAATAATAATAATAGGGAAGTAACAAGAGGAAAGAATATAAAACTGAAAGGGGAAAGGGAAATAAAGCAATTAACACAAGTGATGCACAATACAATTACTCACTACCCTCTGAACAATACCTAGCCTGACCTGAAGAGCAATCAGTGCCTTCTGGGTAACTCCATCCAGTTTTCATACTGGGCATGACATGCTGTGGTATGGAATACCCCTTTGGCTAGTTCGGGTCAGTGTCCAGTCTCTGCTTCCTCCTGGCTTCTTGTACCGCTCCTCACTGGCAGAGTACAAGAGACTGAAAAGTCCTTGATCAGGGTAAGTGCTACTGAGCAATAACTATCACTGATGCGTTATCAGCATTGTTCTCAGACTAAAATTGAAAAGCACTGCACCAGCAGCTAAGAAAATTAACGCTATCCCAGCCAAAAACAGGACAGGGCTACTTAACAACAACTAAAACATCGGTGTGTTATCAACATTATTATCAGACTGAAGCCAAAACACCAGCTACTAGGAAGAAAATTAACTCTGTCTTAGCTGAAACTAAGACAACAGCACTGGACGGAGCTGCTCTAACATGTCAAGGAAGAAGATCTTGTTGCTCTGTTCAGCACTGATGAGGCCACATCTGGAGTGTGGTGTCCAGGTCTAGGCTCCTCAACAGAAGAGAGACATGGACGTAATAGAAAGAAGTCCACAAAACACAAGTAAGATGATCAAGTGATTGAAGCATCTCTCCTATCAAGAAAGGCTGAGAGAGATGGGACTGTTCTTCCCAGAGAAAAGAAGGCTCAAATGGGATTTTGTCAATGTACGAAAAACTGAAGGGAGAGTGCAATGAAGGTGGAGTCAGGTTCTTTTTAGTTGTTCCCAGTGACAGGACCAAAAGCAATAAGCAGCAATTTCTGTCAGGACATCAAGAAATATTTGTTTATTGCGGGGGTAACTAAACACTGGAAAAGGTTGCCTTGACAGGATGTGGAATCTCCATCCTTGGAGACATTGAAAAGCCATCTGGACATGGTTCTTAGGGTTCTAGATGGTCCTGCTTAAGCAACAATATCCAACCAGATGACTTGTAGGGATCCCTTCCAACCTCAACCATCCTGTGATTCTGTAAATAGGTGAATCATTAAGCATCCCTTTGACACATTGTCTTGGAAGACACCTTTTCCTGTTCTTCTTGACATTTCTGGCTCCAGATAAAATATGTTATTTTGGCTGCACAGTTCTGCCCATTATTTGTATAAATAAAAACATAAATTTTCCATGGAAATTGTGGTAAATTTTACTTTTCTGATTCTATGGCAGCATTGTATCCTACCATAGCAGTAATTTTAGCTATCACAAAATCGAAGCTCAATTGACAATAAAACCAACAACAGATAGCAAAAACCAAAAAAAAGTAATTAACCCCCCCCAACAAGCAGAATCAAACAAATAAACACACCAACAACAACCAAACACAACAAAACAAGTTCTTCCAAAGAGTAAGAATTCTCTCCCATCTTTCCAGTATGGAAATTTTAAACTATTTCTGGAGGACCACATATTGGCAGAACTGAAATATCATCTGTGCTTCATTCAGCTCAGTACACAAGCCCAAAATAATCATTTTCAGCATTCATTGAGAATGTATAATTATTGCTTGAGAATCTCTACAGAAAAGAATGGAAACTGTGTTTCTATCTGACACCTAGATTGTTTACTGTCCCTTTGTACCAGAGAGACAAAAAATAACTGTAATTTTGAAAGGTTTGTAAGATTAGCTGATACTGATCTACTATTGATGGTCAGCACTGGTCCAAATACAATGTCATCTGAAAATATGGCCTTAATAGGATCCAAGGGAGAAAGCAGCAACAGGAAAAGACAGAAGCAAAGCAGAAAGATAACAGCTTTCAGCTCAAAGAAACTTTATTTTCAATACAGCCAAATAAAATAAGCATAAAGAATTGAGGTAAAAATAAATTATAAAACCTTTTTTTTTTCTGTGCCATAAATACATGTACATAGACAGATGAAGGAACAAAAAATTAAATCTATTTAGACACGTTTGATGATCTGTTGTGAAACAAAGGTAGGCACAAAATTACTAAATGAAATATAAACCTTTAGAATCAGTTTTAAGTAATGCTAAGTGTGATGGCTTTGTAAC
>WYDI02000014.1:0-27869 GCA_009867235.2 Psittacus erithacus
TCATTTTCTCATCAACCAACACCCCCAAGTCCTTCTCCACAGGGCTGCTCTGAATCTCTTCTCTGCCCAGCCTGTAGGTGTAAAAAATTCAAGATAAATGAAAGCAAGGCTGAATAAAATGCCAGAGCTCTTTCCAGCAATAGCAGGAATCAAAGAAAGTCTGTGTGTGGGGAGAAAGCAAGGTAAAGGGCTAAATTCTGTCTTTCAAATTGCACTGCTAAAAATCCAGGATAATTATTTGCTTATTAGTTATTAAATGCAACCTCCTTTTCTCCATCCTCCCTGCCACTCAGGCAGATCCTAGCTGCTGAAATCCCCTTTGCCAAGATCAGCTCAGCCTTTTTCAATCACTCACTAACTCCCCCTTCTCTGCTGCATCTTGTTCAAGCTCTTTGTCCTTGTCTCTGTGCCCTTCATAATTCCATCTCTTCCTCACTTTGCTTGCTGCCTCCTGCACACCCTCCATGCCCTATGTACCAACTTCAGCATCCTGTGAGTCTGCTTCTTGGCAAACCTCTTGGCATTTTCCCCTCCTGCCACTATTCACAGCCTTCCCGAGGTGCTTCACAAAGTCATCCCTCCCTCACCTACTTTCATGACCTTAAATAAGCACAACTCTTTGGCTTCATTCACTTACCACATGACAGCAGGAATTGCTGCTTCTCCTTTGCATTAGCCTCACTGAATATGTAGCATCAGTGCTGGTGTGTTTGCCTGTGCTTCCCCAGCCCATCCATCTCGGTGGCTGCTATGAAGCGTCTTGTGAGTTCTGTGGGACAGGAGCAGGGTCCCACCTGTGCTGTGAGGGATGGCATGTAGATTTGGGTACCTTCAAAGTAACTGCAGGAAGGTGCCTCTGATGTGAGCTGTGGCTCCTGTAGCAAGGGTGTGGTGTGGGCAAGGTGTAAAGGTAGGAATGGGAGAGAAGTAGCTGGGATCTCGGGTCAGTCTGGGACAGGTTTTGATCCCCCGCTCAAGGTGGGAAGCCCTTGATGTTTTATCAGTTCTACCTGCCCACAGACCCCCATGGGACAGGGTCTGCTGACTCCTTTCCACAAGAGGATTTTGGGATGTGGCTCATAAAGTCATACAGAATAGGCACTCCTAAGCTATGCTATCTCTGCAAAAAAGATTCTCAGTTTGTGTTGATTGATAAACGTGTTCTTCCAGCAGGATTAAGCACTGATATTATCATGTCTTTTAAAGGCCAACTTTTCTTGTTTGCCGTTTATAGGTCTCTGAAGCATCACACACAAATCCTTGAAGATTTTCAGTCCACTGATGGGAAAGTGTTTATCACTCACTGTTATCTTCCTCTGATCAGACAAGCTATTAAAGCTACCTGAGCAGAGGTTTGTGGTATCTGAGGGCCTCTTGCAGCAGTGAGGATGCACTCTGGAGGTAGTGAGCAGCAGTGATCTCTTCTGCATGTGGAGTTTGAAATGGTTATAAAACCAGTCAGCTGCTTCTCATGCTCATCTGCACGTATGCAAGGTGCTGTGTAAGTTACAAGACAATGAAGAATCGCTCTGGCCATTATATATGTTGTGCAGATGATGCTCTAACTAGAATCATCACCCAAACCAGAGGGAAACTGAACTACTATCTGCCTAGAATTGCATCCTTCTGGTCCAAAGCCCTTAGGCTTCCCTGACTTTCTATCTGCATGCCTACCTACCCACTCAGGCAGCCTGTTGCATACTGAGTCCTTTGCAGACTGGGAGTGTAGCAAAGTCTGCGTACACTCCTCCTTTCCATTAATCTGGTTTCCTTTTTAACAGATTTGCATGCTACTGGTGTGAATTCATACCATCATCATCATCATCTTTCTCAAAGCTCATGTTCAAGGCACACGTTCATCATAAAAGCCTGAGCTATTCATCTAAAAAAAAGTACTAGGTAGGTAAGACTGAGTGGTGAAGCTGATGTTCAGGCATGTCCAATCCCTCACTATCATTTTAAGCAAAATATCTCACCTTTTCCTTGGAATTTTTTTGAGGGCATCACACTGCTTTTCTCCCAGCCTCTGAACTCACTGGTGATTTTCAATCATGTTTGACAGTTTTCTTACAGTTTTGCCAAGAAGGAGCAGAAGAGAGGCAGGTTATTCCCCCACCAAAGGCAGTACAGGCATGATTTGGCTGTTGCCCAGTGTCCAGACATGAGTGTTTGGCCAGGCAGCATCATGACCAAACCAAGGTGAAGCTGTCGTGCTGGAAAGAGGGAGGCAGCTGGGGCATGGCAGTGGGGAGAAATTTGGGGGGCTAAGAGCACATGCTCTCTGTAACTGCAGCATCACTGCTTCACATTGCAGTATTACTTCATTACTCCACATTACACTATCTTCATTTAATTGGCTTCTGCTTTTACATGAGCAAGCCACTGCATAATTCTCAAACTGTGAACATTTCAGTTAATTTTCTGTCTCTTTTTGGTTGGGGCAGAGATACCTATTTGTCCTGCCTCCTTGGAGAGGGTTGTCACTGTATCTTGTCACACAGATGTCTCCTCTCTGTCTGGAAAGTCACTTGCGTGTGTTTGAAGGCACAAAGGTGTCTTGTGCCCACTGTAGGGATTTACGTTCATTGTCACTGATGTTCTGCATCAAAATGAGATGGTATTTTAAAATACTTGCCTTCAAAATACTTACAGAGAAGCAACCCTCTCAGATCGTTGTTGAGAGTTAGACTTCTGTGTGAGCTCCTCTGCTGCAGCAGTGAACAGTTTTGTTGTGCATCAGATTCAGACTCTGAGAGAAAAATTGTTGGTGGAGCTGTATATGTAAGTGGAAACGTTTCCCTTCAGACAGAGCCTGGTCCAAAGCTACCTGGAATTAATGGCATTACTTTTTCACTGAGGTTTCTGACACTGTGGGTTAAATTGAAATGTGATGAACTAGTTTCTAAACAGAGGAATCTTCTCTATTTTTAGATTGCCTTTCCCTGAGCAGATGTGTGGTGCTGGTAATAAATGTACAGTTTCTTGTGCATAGCAGTGGGATTATTTGTATGTCTGCTGTTTTATATAAATGTAGATACTTTCTGTTCAGAAAACCCCAGTGGAAGACATGTAGCTAAAATGCTGAACTTTGTGCAGCCCTGTGTGCTAAAGACACTGAGCTGCTTTATTTGACACTATTTGGGGTAAAAATCAAATAGAATGAGATGATAAGCAAAAACTGGTGTAAAAGATAAAGAGGGATCACTAAACCCAGGTTGCTTAAAGATTAAATATCACTGTGGTTTTTAACATTACAAACCCAAGTAATTTCAAAGAAAATATAATTATCACTTTCAGCCTTTATCTAAAATTCGGTAGCTTTAAGATGTTATTTTGGTGTGATATAGTCAATGCAGAGGATAACAAGATTTAATATAAATTCAGAATAATTTTGCTGAAACCTTTACACATTTTCAGCTTGAACATAGAAAAATAGGATTTATTTTTTTTTAAGAAAATCTGTTTTTCAGTGAGAATTGAACCCTTCTCTTTCCTGCTCCTGCAAATCCCCTTCAAATGCACAGTTACACTCTGACTCCAAAAGCATCCTGTATTTTAAATATGTCTCTCCTGCTGCCTTGGGTGCAGTTGTTCTGGGACAAGAAAATCCAACTATATTTTGGAGAGATATCAAAGTATAGATTTAGGAGACTAAAAGTAAGCACCCCATGCTTGAAGTTTTAACCAATGAGATTACATTGGTATTGTTTATAGTTTAGTGTGAGGTGTCCCTGCGCACGGCAGGGGGATTGGAACTAGACAATCTTAAGGTCCTTTCCAACCCTAACTATTCTATGATTCTATAAACAATAGCAAAGCCCCAAACTAGGGAAAAAAAAAATCAAGGAAGATCTTCTCAAAGAAGGACAATCCAGCTCCTGCAAAAGCTGCCAAGGATTACTGTAAAGCAATAATTACTGACCACTGCTGCTGGATCTCTAACTTATGTGAGGGGAATATTGATATAATCCTATTAGTGTGTTGCTCTCATTCATGTACTTATGTCAATTAGCTGAGCTTTTTAGCAGAAAGGTGAATTTATAATTATTTTTTTTCCTCCATTCAACATAGATTTCCAGTGCAAAAATTAATTTTGAACTATCACCAAAGATCAAGGTCCACTAATGAATCTTATCTGACACTAATGTTGTCTAATTACATTAAAATGTCACAACTAATTTAATAGCATCAGAGCTCCCTGCTCCATAAACAAACACAAGTTTGTTTACATTTCTAAAGGTTTTAATTTTCAAACAGGAAAAAGATGAATGGAAATTCCAGATTTGGTAATTTTCTACTTTTCTGTCACTCTTGAGTGTTTTGAAATAAAAAGTAAGAAAAACATGGGCTCAACAGAACATTCACCAACATCTCATCAGTAAGAACAGTGGAGGTCTGGGGACTATATAGAAGAATTTAATTATTTCTGCCCTTTTTCCTTTATTAAATAATAAGAAAGCCCTAGAAAATGGGCCAAAGCAGCCTGAGCTGCTCTTTGTGAACCTATTTCTCTGTGCATTTGTGCCTTGGGGCAGATGCTTGGTGCACAGTTGAAGACAGACAATGCTGTCCTGACTTAAGCACCAACATCCTTGTGTGAATGTGGCTGGTGCTCATTCCATGGCTCACCCTCATCGATGCTCCCACTCTGTGTGACCCAGCACTCTGCTTTGCCTTGGCACCCATGTGCCACAATCAGGAGAATGCAGGAAAAGGGGTACAGGAGGCAGTAAAACCACGCTCTGCCCAGTTCCCAGCATGTGAGTGTGGTTGTAAATAGGTGGAAAAGAAGAGGGACTGGAGACTGCAGTGAAGACCAGGTAGGGTTTTCATACTCCAATGCATCTGAGCCTTGAAAATGAGTTAAACACTGAATCAACAACTCTTCAAATGGCTGAGAACTGGGGCAAAGAGAGGAGATCTTAACCTAATTCCCACTTCAACAAAATAAAACAGCAGACACTTTCACAGCTGCCAGAGCTGGAGCCTCAGTAAGACATGAGAGATGCAGCCAGTGACTAAGTTCAGATACAAAAGCATTTCTGATTGGTTTCCCTCAAGACAAAATTCTATTATAAAACCTGCTACTCATTTTCCATTGAAAGAGTAATCTGGGAAACTGCGTCCCTTTGTGTTCTGACTAGGCAGCAGATGGGTCCAGTTAAGTTTTACTTGGTCCTATTGATTTCACTGCAGGGATTTAATTTTATTTCTCAGCAGAGCAGTTTAATAGATGGGAGATGCTTTATAGGCTTCTGAAATGGAAGAAACCTGCCCCAAAGAAGCTACAACATCAGTCTGCCACTGACAGAACCTTTTTCCCTTGTGTCAACTCAGAGAAATCCGCTCCCTCCCCATGGTCTCCTGTAGCATTATTTGGGTCCAGGAAATGTGTCAGCAGACCTGGTACAAAACATAAACAACAAGCAGACAAAGGAGGAACAAGTGACCCTGAGGAAAAGAGGTGTGATGTGATTTTTTTTTAAAGCCTGTCCCCAGTGTGTGCTTAATAAATTATTAATTGCTGTTACTTCCAAGCTCAGATCCATTTTCACACAAATGCACTTTCAAGTCCAGTGATAAAAAAAAAGGATGCTTTTTTGTTGATTCTTCTTCAGTGCAGCCCTGAAGCAATAAACCAAATTGACTGCTAAATTTAGACAAGAATACAGTCTGGCCGAGTCATCCCAAGAGTCTATAAATTTATTAATAAGTGAGATCAAGACGAGTCAGGAAAAAATCCCTGAGATGCAGAGCTCCTTCTTTTAGTGGGTCAAGGATAGTTTTGGGATATGCAGCACATACTGTGTCCAGTTTACATGTCTAAGTCTAGGTTTATTCTCTTAACTATGAAAAAACCCGCACTGAGGAAGAGCAACTGGTGTGGAACAGCCCTGAGCTGGACTTCCCCATGCTGAGGGGCTTCTTGTTCGAGCTCAGTGACTACACTTTTTCCTCTACCCTAGGGATTCCTGGCTGTTTCAGCAGTGAGTGGGTAACATGCTCTTTTATGAGTAGCATTTCCTATGTGTTACCCAGCAAAGGAGTCCCTGAGAGTTTATTTGAAGCCCTAGCTGGTTCCTGCCTATTTTTTGCAAAGCAAGTGCGACAACTAATACTCAGCCATATTCCTCACATGGTACCTAATCTTTCATCTCAGACTTTGTATGGAGGCTGGGTGTTTCACACATTTTTTACAGGCAACAAAACAAATCCAGAAAATCCAGAAAAAGTGATGTGTCTCCAGTACTGCAGGAGGATACAGCCAAGTAGGAAAACTGTTCCATGGCAAGGTAGGAAAAGAAAGAGGTGAGATATGAATCAAGCATTGGTTCCTTTCAGTGGAGCAAGGGACTAAATCTCATCATCCCTGGGGAGAAGAGCAGGCAAGCAGTTGTCACCTCAGAGTATTTAATGATGTAGTCTGTCTTAATGCCCTTCTTCATGTCCTTATACTTCACAGGCATGGCATAGCATGGCAAGAACTTCTGTCCTGAAGAAGCCTTAAAGTTTTTCCAGGTGCTAGATACTAGACCTGGCCTTGAAAGGCATGTCACTCATTATTTTCATGATCTTCCTGCCCCATACAATGCATTTGTCGTGCAAGGGCAACAGGTACAGCAGTAGGGCTGTAGATTTATCATAGTTGTATGTGTAACACTTGAGAAAACAGCCCCATGTGAAGTAGACCTTGTGTCCAGAAACTGGTCAGTGTTGGATGAGAGACCAAGGCATTTGCTTAGAGCTACCTCTGTCTGTCATCTCCTGCCATCTATGCTGTCTCCTTCTCTCCCACCAGCTCCTTTCATCTTCCCTGCTCTTCTCCCATTCATGCTTGGGGGTCAGTGAGTGCAAAGGGCTCATTCAGCTTTGCAGTGGCAGATTCTGGCAACAGCTGCGTCTTCAAAAAGGAGTATATTAAAAACTGAAAAAGCCAAGAGGGAACTTGGAAGCCAAGGATGTGGGGGAGGAAAGGTGTCAGATGGGAATGGAGGTGGTCTATCCTACCCTTTCCTGCAAAGCCTGTTTTCCTGCAGTAATGCTCTTCTGCAGGAGGCGGTGAAGGCAAATATTGGTTGATTGTGTGATGCTGCAGTTGCTTTCTCTGGGGTTAGAGCTTGCACTCAGGGAAATTACAGCCTTTTAGTTAGCAGGAAGATCCCACTTTCTTCTACTTTGCCATAACACTTGTATGTCCATCACCCTTGTGAGTTAAGGAGGGAAACACAATAACTTGCTTTTGTGCCTAGAGTACGAGCCCAAGGCTGGGGCACTGTCATGAAATTGGCCCTGTCACTAATAGCATATAATTTAATTATCAGATTTTCAATATTAGTCTATGATTATGAAGATTACAATTCAGATTAACTACTGCAACTATTACTGACTTCCAAGACAAGTTGTAGCATGAAGCCAGCTCACCTTCTCCAGATGCCTTCATTATTTACCTGAGTAAAGGAAGCAGAAGTTGATCCTCAACATCACACAAAAGGATCAGTGTTTGCTCTACTTGGCCAAAATGCACTGCAAAATGCATCAGCACAAATGCGCGCGGACATACAACTGTGAAGAAATGAGGACACGCCAAACATCACTGTAACAAAACCATGTTACTACAATGTACTAGTGTACATGACAGCCTGTCCTTCAGAACGTGCAGCCCACCCCAGCTGCCCCAGGTTTGCATGCCTGTCCTGGCACACTTGAACCTTGTACAAAGACTGAAAAGTAAACGGCTTTCAGCGCAGTCAAAAAAGCATAAGGCAAAACTGCTTCATTCAACACTGGTGCTGGCTTCCTTGTGCAGAAAAAAAGGATGAAATTACTGCAGTTCAGTTCCAGACTTCTGCCTTGAGAGAAAAGGTGTTTATCTCCTTTTTCTATCTCCCAGGAAGCTAGTAAAAGTGCAACTGGATTTATACCTTGTTTAGGTTGGAAAACAGCTGAATAGGTTAGTCATTTATGGGTGCTTGGTGCCTCTTGATCAGCCTTTGTGGATTCTCTCATATACTGTATTCAGGACTTGGTGGACACAGTTCCATGTTTCGTCTTCTCACTGCTTACACTCTCCTGGCCCTCTCTATGACTGCGTGTGCTGCTCCTCTATACACTGAATTTTTCCTCTCCTCTGTGGTGAAGTTGGATTTCCAGAGGCATGATTTTGCCCTCGGCTAATAGGAGGGAGAAATGCCATCATGGTTAGGGGTGGAAGTCCCTCTACTCACATCCTCAAGCTACAAACTTGAGGTAGAAGATCACGGACATTAATAACATAGCGCACGTTATGGTCCCTGCTCTCCATGACCAAATCTGCCCTCAGTGGACCTGTTTCACAGAAGCTGATAGACAGTGATATAATTTACAGCTGCTGGTATCAGTAAAGCCTTTTGCACCGGTGAGGAAAGAGTTCCTGCTTAGAAACAGCTACTTCGCAGCCTTTGGAATTTTTTTTGTCTTTAAATTACCGATGTTCAGCACTCTACTGAGCAAAGAGCGGACCGTCCCCTAGAAGCAATGACTGCCACCTATTTTCACCAGCAGCACTTCTCACATCTACTTGGTTATTCTTCTTAAATTGCTCTCTAATTTTCAGGATAAAGAGTGTCTAAGGTACATGCTTTCCATGATTGAAGCTTTATTGCAAACCTGCAAGAAAAATAAGAGCTTTCATTGTTGTTTTAATTCCTTTGAACTTCTGAATGCAGCTGTCCCAAAACACATGCACTTACAATGCAGGGAAAAAGCCGCTATTTTAAAGAGCGCTGATAGAAAAGGTTGACATGTATTTTCTTGTCATTTTCTGACAAAAACTAAGCAATTAATCACATTCCTGCAACTAGGCTATTCACTAAATACCATATATTTTGGATCATCTGTTGGAATAAAACCAAAAATGAAAATAGATACATTTCCAGAGCGACTGATGAGTGTAAACCAGGGATGTTATTCTTGAATGCAGATCCACCCTCTGAACAACAGAGCGCTTCACAAATGCGCCTAATGGTTGATCTGCACATGAAAAATAAGAGTAAAAATAAGCAGGGTAAACACTGTTGTTTAGCTGACTTCTGCCACTACAAATCCAGGCCAGATGCAGCCCTGGATTTCCAGCCATTGAAGAAAGAGCCTCATATAAAGAAAATCTATTTTGCAAAATACACAAGTGAAAGAGCTTGGAAGGCCACCAAACCTAAACAGTTAAAAGCAATCGTGTTTCAATTAAGTTGAATTGAAACAAACAGGCTTTAGAAAGAACAGTAAACACACAAATGTTTCACTGAGCATTAAGATGAACAAAGAACATATATCTTCTGAAATGCCTTTTAAGAGCCATCTCATCCCAGTGCAGACGTGAGACATTGCGCTGCATAAACCTCCCAACTTCTCCCCGCCAAGTGAAGCACAAAAATTAAATAGTTTTTTCCTCTCTGTTCAAAATGAAATAATGGCAAGACAGCCATCTGAAGCAAAAGGGAAAGAAATGGCTGCACGGTATTAGGAGAGTTAATTATAGATGCGGATTAAAAGGCAAGACTGAGTGGTGGAAGAAAAGGGGAGAGTAACCTCCGGCACAGAGATACTGACATGCAGCAGTTGTCAGTCACCTAGCAACAAGTTTCCTATCCCTGCTGTGCTCTTTAATTCAGCAAATCTGCTCAGGATGTTGGGCTGTTCTCCTGACAAAACGCATTATGTAGTAGACTAAAGGATACAAAAATCCACTGTACACAACACTCTGCTCCCTATTGACCACTGATCCTTTCTCTCAACCCACAAAAGAGGCTTGCATAATGCTCTGAAAAGAGAAAAGTCTCAACAGAGAAAACATTTGCTTGTAATTGAGATTGACTACATAATGAAAATGATGTTCTTTTTTAAATTCAGCTTGTTGAGGACATACTTTTTGTCTCCTGGCTCTCAAAACCCATCCCTGCTGGGAAAAGGGGCAAACATTGCACAAACTCAAACCTGTGGGTTTTTTCCCTTCTTTTCACTGGAAGCACACACACGCACGCATGCACGCACATGCAGTTTGTGGCTAAATGGGCAAGACCAGCTCCTAAAGACTTAAGCAAGTTTGAAAAAGGAGAAGACAAATAAGAGAATTGTGGTGTGTTTATGTGCTGGAGGAGCTGCCTTCCTTCTGAAGGGAAGCTGGGGTGTGGACGGCAGAATATATTTTATGATTGCTTTGGCTAAGAAGTACCACTGTGTGACAAGGAAAGCCATTTTATTACTAAATCCATGCAATAAGTTATAAGCAAACCCACATAGGACCTGTGCACCCAGACACACACATCCCTACTTCTGCACTGAAGTCAGAACTCTGCTTTGAGATAATTATCATCTAAGCATGAATAATAAAGAGGGGAGTAAGTCTAAAAGCCCCAAGTGTTGACACAGTGAACTCTACTGTGGCCCATGGAAGAAATTTGAGTGAGTGTTCTTCATAGAGCAGTGTTACTGCTGCCTCCACCAGGATGACCAAGGGTGCTGGAGCAGGAGTGAGGAGTGTTTCCTAAGATTTATTTGTAGGTCTTGTCTTGGGTCCAGAAGCTAGTGGAAGTTGAGAAGGTAATGGGAGAGAAACTATAGTCCGTCCAGCTCACATGGATGCCGACAGGAAACTCTGAAGAGGATTTCAAGCCTAATTGACACACTCAGCTCTTTGGGAGGGAAGAGGTTAATTTCTCCTGTTTGTAGGGAAATGCAGTGGAGCATCAGAATCCTGATGGCTCCACAAGTGCAGACGATGGCAATAACACATGACAAGGTTTTCTCTTGACATCAACCAGGTGACTCTGCAACTGTGCAACTCCAGATGAAGCAGCGGTAAATTCCAAAATTATCTGGAGTTCCTTGTGGAGTAAAACTAATCTGGCACATCAGTGTGGAGCACATTGTTACATCCAAAACTGAGATTGCAAAGGGGAAGGACTGATGCCAGTGAGTTGCAGAGCACAGCACAGGTACGGAACATTGTGAAAATCCAGCTTATGCCTGCATTGCCAGAAGACCCATCACTTCTCTGTCTAAAGCCCTGGTGGTGCAGGTGGATCAGCACTTTCCTCCCTGGACATCAGAACTGCCTTCTCTTCATCCTGTACAGTATATTACAGAAAAAAACCCGTAATGCGCCAGTGCACAAAGAAATGCAGCAGTGAGATTTGTCCCCCAAAAAGCTATTAAAAAAATGAAAAACCACCTTGGGTCCCCAACTAAGAGAAGGCTGAAAAGGGGACAGTACAATTTATAATCTAATGCTCACAGAATGCTGTCACTTGGAGGCTGTAACAGGCCAGGATAAGGCTGATGGGTACGACACTTCATCTCGCCAAACCAGACACACTTGGATTTCAGTCAGGCTCAGTTGTTTCTGCCCTCTGCTCTCCTAGACAGGGAAGGAATGAAAGGCAAGGGCTGTTTACCTAGTATTTCCAGAGGTGATAAAACACATTCCCTGCTTGTACTTATAACTCCCAGCTTCCCATTTGTGCCCAAATGCCCACTTCCCTTTGTGGGGCTGAGAACCACAAAGCACTTGGTGGGTATATTGCCACCACTCTTGCTTGCAAAAGGGGAGAGATTTGGGTACAGCTCGCCTGGTCCTCAACTTTGCTCTGCACACCCAACCATCCATTCCCCTGCTGACTTCATCCTTAGAACCCAGCTTGTCCTATAGGGCTGCTCTGAGCCATAGCAAGTTGGGGTGGGAGGGAATAGCCAATGGATGTATCTTAGTTGGTAACTTACACGCAGATCTTGTTTATTCTGGGCTCAGCATAGCAGAGCCAGGGGCAATTGGTGAGGTCTTTGGGATCATCTCACAGGATAAGGATAATAGTGGAATAATGCTTTGCTAATAAGTGTTGGGTAATGCTGAGTTAATTCTCTGCCTTATTGAAATGTTTAACAATTTCTTTCTCATATCAGTGATTTTGCCAGTCTTTTGCATTGCTTTGTGTATTAAATAACAAGTTGCCTTCTTTGTTTCCTTTGTTTTAATAACCATGGCCCTGAAGATAAGGAGAGTTAATGCAATAGCATTCACTCCAATGTGATCTAACACAGCCTGTTAAAAAATACAGGATTGGGAAGGGCTGCCGTGACTGCGTTGTGCACCCACAACCAAGGAAACATAAACTTTTATTTTTAAAGGTTTCTGTCTTAAAAAAAAGGAATTATTCCTTTGGAAATAGTCAATTGATTTTAAAAATTTTTCTTCTCCTTCTTAGACAAACCCAAAATTTATTTTCAATCATAAAATAAAAATTGCACAAAATTTGTGAAGATCATTTCAGACAAAAATATGAACCTAAGGGAGAGCTTCATGAAGTTGGAAGGTAATGTGCAACAGTAAAAAAGTAGGTTATGTGAACACTCCAAAGAGATGCCAAAAACCTGAAATAGTAGAAGGTTTAGGGGAATGCAATGGAAAAATAAAAAGACAAGACAGAAGATATGAATAATTGTGCTGGTTGAACACCTCTTGCTATCTCCAGATACAGCATGGTGCTGTTTACTGTAGAATTTAAGACCCTCTGTCTCTCAGAGAGTGCTGACAGTTTTCATAGGAGTTACTAAGAAAATTCTCCGTGAAGGAGTTGGATCAATCATAAAATACGCAAGAGTCCAAATTGCCAAAAAAATGAAAAAAGAAAGCGAAGCAGTGACTTCCAGTGCTATAGAATGAAAAGAACGCATAAAAGTATTTACACTCATTTCTGGAGCTTTGCAAATATCGTCAGAAGGGATATTTTTTTAAATCTACCTACTATAACAACCTGTGTAAATCCTGCCATAGCTTAACTCTGTGTAGCTCCTCTCCTGCTGAGCCAGCTGTGAAGGGCCCTTGTCTTCTAAAAGCAGAATTTCTGCTAAGCTAAATCTGGTAAGGATTTGAATTTTCAGGTATCAATTTTAGAAAAGTTTTATCTCAGTAAAGATAAAATTGAATTGGACACTGGGGTCAATGTGGAACAGTGGGATCACGTCCCACCAAAAAAAGGAATCATGGGGGATGCTCCTGTTGATATTTTCAACTTTTGTTCATGCAAGTTTTAATCAATTAAAATACATTATCTACCCTCTTAACTTTCTCAGAGAGGATTATCTGACATTTACTATTCACCAGTTTTGCTGAAAAGGTTAATAGTTCACAGGCTGAAGTTAGAAGTAAACAGAATTGATCATTCCTAACGCTTTGGCTGAAATGGAGGGGCTTTGTGTTGACAGGCTAGGAGATGTAATGAGCCTCTAGTACATTCTTAAGGCTTGTTTCATTTGCTCTGTGAATGGGGAAAGTAAAATTATAGTCTATAGGTGTTTTCCATGGTTCTTTCATAAGCAGGCCTCCTGACACCAATTAAAGAGATTATGTCATCAACTGAAAAGAAAGCTATAACCTTGTATGTTAATGCCGTGATTATTTAAGACAGGGTCACTGGACCCAATAGAACAGTGAATGACCTTGGTGAAATTAACTTTGGAGCTCAATTCCTAATTAACTGATTTCAATGAAAGAATGTGTGATTTCAGGCTACTGGTCAAAATATTCACTTTTTTCTGTACAAGTACTTTGCCACCAGAAGTTAGTCTCCAGCAGCACAAAACACAGGAATAAGATTTGGAAATAGCAAACAGCATGTCCGGAGTTTTATGAAAGCAGATATTGTCCTCTGGCTATTTTGTCTGAAAAACCTTATTCTTTTGAGGTTTCTTTCCCCACAGTGCAAAAATTACAATCCTCAGGAGGAAAAAAAACATTCGAACACACATCCAGGACAGACGAAATTGAAAAAGAATGCACTAAGATACTAAAAAGTAGCTATGTATAAAATATAAGCATATTTTTGTAAATACTATAAAATTTGAATTCTTTAAATGTTACTGCAGAACATACAAAAATCTTGCCAGGGAAGCTGTATTTTGTAACATTGGAAGAATGTGAAAAGAAGACAGGAAAAAACATTTTTAAGCAGCTCTCTTCATTCTTTCTCAGGTAAGGGCAGTGATGCTCCAAAAAGAGGGCAGATTGCCAGAGTATCCCTTGACTTTGCCTGCCATGTGTCACAGGCTGGTCTCTATCAGGGGTGTCCTAGTGCTATATTGGTATGGGCTTTGTAGCCCCCTTGAAGCCATTGCCTGGCACTAAAACAATCTTGGGTCTTTGATCAATTATGCTAAAGTCACACTCATACATGCTTCACTTCACCAGGAAGAAATACACATCTGAAAACATTTTCAGTACTAATAACATTTGTTCTGACTGTAGAAGTCAGTTTAACCAGTCAGTCTTTTTCTGCTTTCTTATATAACTCTTTTGAGGTGTTGTCCAAGTCATATTCAAACTGGGAGTGCAGGTCTATGTATGTTGCTAATTCAATGCTACAGCAAACAGCAAATTACCCTTCAAAATTGTTATGAAGTTAATGGTAATTTGCTTCAAGTGTAGAAAGACTTCAGCCCTGAGTGAACACATTCTAATTCCATGGGGCTGAATTTACAGGGTCAGATATTATGCTTGGCCAACTCTGCGTACGGCAGAGGTTTTTTCCTCTGAAGGCTATGAGCAGGGTAAGCATGGTGGCAGTCCAGAAGTTATACTTCCCCAACCCAGGACAAGCTGTGGGCTTTGGACCTGCTTGTGCTGCTGTATAGTGAAATGGAGCCAGTTCCACTCTGTGGCTGCTGTGATGCGATGAACATTGAAGTAGGTCAAGAAGGGGAAGCAGGAACCTTTTCTATCTGCCAACATCTAATTCAGTAAGACCTGATCAGACAAAATGTCCAAGAGAAAGCCCAGAGTACCTGGCGCTCCGAGACAGCGAAGGTATCTGTGTGCCATGGGCAAAACCCCAAAGGAAGCCTGTAGCAAAGCCAAAGAGTGAGCCAGCTTCCTGAAACTCCATCTCTGTTCGCAAACTGCATCTCTGCCAACCATACAGCCTCGCTGGTTGACCACTGGGCCAGCTGCTCTGCTCCTCACGTAGAATGAAAATCTGCCTGGGCTTGGGCACAGACTTTCACTGTTCATGGGAACATTGTGAAACATCGGAGCCCTAAAGAAATCTTTTCCCACGGTCACCAGGTTATAAAGCAGTGTGATTGAATGCGATCCAGCTCTAGGGGACAGCTAAAGAGCCTGCACTGGAAAGTAAACTGGTATGACCTGGATAATGTTGCTGATACCTGCCTGGAGGTATGGCATGCGCTTGGGCAGCCATTAAGGAAACACAAAGATCTGTGAAATGTGTTACCATGTAATACAGGCAATACAAAACATGCAATTCTCTTCAAATCCAACCAAATGTGGGCAGCCACTTTCTCTAAGAAACAAAAAACTTAAATCTCATATAACTTCCTGGTTTTATTTCATTGCAGAGCAAAAAGATGCCTCTTCAACTGGGCACAAATGTAGTCAAGCCTCAGGTCTGGATATCACCAACCTTACAGTAAGTTCAGCCTCCCAGAGCACACTCCAGATAACCACCTTTCATATTCTGGCCCCTGGCTAATAAATGGCAAAGGAGCAGCTAGTAAATTCACTGAAAGATGCAATTAAAAGTGATAGAAACATTCTGCCTACTGAAAGCAATGTATTCTTTACTGCTCGTTTGTGGAAGAGGGAAAAGAAAAGGAATGGAAAAGATTTCTCTCTTCACTGGGGACCACCCATGAAACTTTTTGTCTCCTAATTCTAATGCCAGAAAGAAAAAAGATACTTGTTGCTTACAGCAGTGCCTTGAGCTCTCATGCGCATTTCTTCCCATACAGTAAAGCTTTGGGAAGCCAATTGCATTAACATGCTGTCCGAGTAAAAGCAGGTGTTGCAACACCTGCATTTCCTAAAGCTGAATTTCCTTAAGAATCTGAATTTTCTGAGGGCCAGAGCATGTAGTTTAGACAGGAGTGATACTTAAGGGACCAGGCTACACAGAACCAAATTGGAAAGGTTAATAACTAGTGCCATGAAACTGTGCAAATTATTGACTACCATAGCTAAACCCTGGACAGTGCCAAGCTGTGTGCAGGAATTCAGCATTGGAGTGATTTTCAGAGAATGGCAGTGCAGTCAGTGTGTGTGATTAACCTTTTGGTCCACGGTTTAGCCTTTGCCTGGGCCCGATGACAGTGCTCAGCGCTTTTCAGGGTGCCGGTCCTTAGACAATGCCTCTGAGCCAGCAGAACCAAAGCCAGCAGGTTGTTTGCCACCATCTTCATTCAAGAGACAGGTCAGAGAGAATGAGGTAGCTTTCAGCGAATAAATATTACAGTTGCAAAGAACACGACTGCAACAACGCTAATGATGGTATTGGTACTGAGGATTTTCTAGGAACAGAGAGCAGCTAAGGGGCTACAAAGGCTGAAGTGGAAGATCTGCTTACTCACATGAGCAAGGGCTACTAGCAGTAGGAAGGATTGCAAGATTAAGCTCTTAAGGAATGAAGTGCTAACGGGTCTGACAGTGAAATGACTCTGCAGTTGGTTACACAGTTGAGGATATGGCCTGTGACATAACACACTCAGCCATGCAAGCTTCATGTGCACATGTCCATGTCATAATACCAGCAACTTGCTAAGTGCACATAATCCCTCCCATCAGAGACGCAAGGGTTGCCTCCTTGTAAAAAGCATGTTAAAATCCTGAGCATATACACTGCCTTGTGCCAACACTCATTCATTCATACATCGAATCATACGAGGAGGGGATACATCTTGGCTGAGATATCTGTACTTCCGCAAGAGCCCTCTTGACCACTTGTTTGTTAGTGTGCTAAAGGGTCAGAGCAGCAGGAAGAAGTTTAAGAGGTCTGAAAAGCTCCTTTAAATGCAGAAAGGTGATTTCTGCAGTGGAGACAGCAGAAGGTAGCAGAGCATTCACCTTTCAGGAACTGGTGCTGAGGGTGTGCAGACCACAGACCTTAATGAGGCAAACCGCTGACCATAGGTGAGTGGTAATGAGGATAATTTAGAGAGCTCCTTCAAGTACAGCTGGAAATGGGCTTTTCTCCTCGTGCTACTGGTCCAGTGTTGAGAACATTCAAAAACTATTTAAAATTGGTGTTGCTATGAATGCATTGTGAGCTTTGGCAAGGTCCAGCTACGAGTCCTTTTGAGTACATGGCCATACTTCAATGCAGTGCTTCAAATTAATAATAAATACATAGTTCTATTAGATATTATTGTTATTAGTATCCTAATTATTCGCATCCTACCTGGTCATGCTCTCATGGTCGATACAAAGAGTGCTGCATGGTTTCATTCTGGCTCACTAAAGCTTTCGACCAGACCAACCCTTTTGCTGTAACTTGCCAGCTGCCAGTGACCAGAGAGAGAAGTGTCAGCCCTCATCTCCCCATCCCCTCTGGGTGCATTGAGTTGCCTGTCTGGAAGGCAGTACTTTGTTGGGATGCCTCTTGCCCTGGACATACAGTCTAGAAACCCACCACAAGGGAAATAATTTAATTACTAGTATCAGTTACAAAATGTAGTTCAAATGCTTTATAGCTCAGATAAGCAGTGGCAGCTCTAAACATATTTCCCAGAAAGCAGATTTGCCTTGTAATGATTCTGGAATAAAATTTTCCAAGAGGAAATGTGAGATGAGTGGCAGAAATGACAAATATCCATTTTCTTCCTTCCCTTGTGGGCTATTTTTGGAGCTGATTGACAATGTCTTTCATACTTTCTTCCTTGAAGTCCACTTATTTCCTAGCAAATACGCAGTTCCTTTCTCCTTTATTACTACTAGGAAGTGCATGGACCCTGGAGAGCGGCTACTTTCTGTATGTACAAAGATAGCAGTGGTTTTGTATAACTGTTTTACACCAAAAATCCTTCCCAGAGCAGCCTGAGGAAAAGGACCAGCCATGCACCGCCCCAGAGAGTCTACTGGAGCAAAGCAGGTTCCAGCATGGTCAGGTGTTCCCAGAAGATGCTCCATCAGCAATTTCCACCTGTGCTAACAACATTAAAACACTGCTCAATTATAGCATTCTTCTCACCAGCAGATCTCAGAGCACCTTAAAATGTCAGCACTGCTACCTTCTTTTCATAGGCAGAAATGATCAGTCCCCTGGTAATTTAGGAGGTCATCATACAACCCAGAACAAAAGAAAAGACACATGATTTTCCCAGCCATGTCTCTAGCCCTTAGACCACATTACTCCTTCTCCCCAGCAAGAATTAGGGAAGGTGCTAAAGCCAGTTTTATGCTGTTTGCTAATAGAAAGTCAAACCTGTATCATAGCAACCTTGATACTCAGATTTGGAATGCCCCTGATTGAAGTTTTTTCTGACTGGTCTTCTCCTTTGCTTTGTGAAGAGCATCATATAAGGTGGAAGCTGGCTTGTGAAACACAGGAGGCAGTAGGTAAGCAGCTGCAGCATTGTTTAGGGAAAACACTGGTGGCACAACTTATTGAGACAGACTTCCTCAGATCAGGTGGGATACTGTGCCTCCTGGAGCTGAGAGCTTTGTGCAGGGGACCCTCAAAGCTACAGATAAGGGTGATGACAGTCCATGCTTATGGCCTGCCTGGTCAAAGGTGTCTGAAAAGGAGGTAAAGCCTGACACAGGCTGCAGGTCGCAAGACGTGGAGCAATCAGGGTGAACTCATCTTGATCTTTTCCTAAGCTGTCAGTGTTTGAGCACAAAATGTTTTCATTCACACACGTTTTCATTTTCACAGATATATCATGATGTGATTATTCCAGGTTTTTCTGTTTCCATCCTCTGGGAAACGGCGAGCATGCACAGGCACGACATCTTCTGCCAGCAGTTATGTGCTGCTTTGTCACCGAGCTCCAACACCATACCACGAGGGAGCTGCTCTCAGCCTTGCTGCGCTCTTTTCATCAGCCGGCATGTTTTCTCTGACAAAAGGAACTGGAGCCCTCTTGTGTTGAGTTTTGAAGCTTGCAACAATCCTGTTAGATATCCCTTTAGATTAAGCTTCTCTGGGATGCTGCGGATGAGCTGTTATTAACAGGAACCTGTCTGCGCTGCTTGTCTTTGCTTTAGTAGCAACATTACATACAATGATTCTCCAAAATCGATTTCAGCTTCAAAAGCCATAGACTTAATTACAAAAATATAAATAAAAAGAATCTTATGATAGAAACCCAGCTGACTCTAATCTCAGCTGCTTCAAAAGGAGGCTTTCTAATCACTGGAGTTTAATGAATAGGCTACAATGTATTCCAGTTACATAGGAAACGTACATTAGAAAGAGCAGTGGTGACTATAGGATTTGCAGTTTCACTTGAATTTCGAAGCTGTGTGGAAGAAATCAATCTCTGTTCACACCTACTACAGAGCTGTGCAAAATGACTGATTTTCACAGAGGGGAAACTCAAGGTGTTTCCCTAAACCTGAGATCTTTCAGTATGTGGCTATGGCAGAACAGTGCACATGCTTTGGACAAGGCAGCATTTTAATTACTGAGAATTCCAGGGATTATTTAGAATTCATGTAAGTTTGGTGTTATTTTTAATTAATTTTATTCATAAATGATGCTTTTCTGCGCATTTTCACTGCATCTCAGTGATATCAGCTTGATGGTGAAAGCTGATGTTGAAATCACTTTAAATACAAGTATCAGTATTTCATTTTGAGAAACAATTACTTATGCAACCACAATCATGTCACTTTTTCGAAGTTGGGGAAAACCTAGGTTTGTATATGAGAGGTATTTTTATTTGTGGTTATACTTTTCTGATGAAGTTGCTAAAAACCAACCTATTTAAAGCTGTTTAAATTGTTTCTATTGCAGGCTTCTTTAAGGCATCCTAAAAAAATTGCTCTGAAGTCTAGGTACAAGCTTCCAGTAGTCTCTAGACCGCGACCTTAGTTCTGTATTGTCCCTTTTAAGGCCATTTGATATAAAGTCATTAGCGCTATTATTATTTTTCTTTTTATTATTGTTGTTGTTTCTGTTATTTGCTGTAACTTGCAATGGTATTTTAAAGAGTTGTGGGATGACAAGATCCTTGCCCTGCAGCACTCACGCTTTAGCTCAGAGACATACAGTCTTTGGAATAACATCATCTAGTGTGTGGCCTTGTAGAGACACACTCACTAGGAAAGTCAGCCTTAAAATGTCCCGCTAAGGAAGCAGATTCTAAAGAGGGTTTTGATGGCAGGGAAGAAGAGAGGTCATGTTATTAGCCTGTGTTGAGCCTCCTCTGCCATCAGTTCAGCACTTGGAGGTCTGAGACCCAAGACTTCCCTAGACAATGTACTCACTAGCAAAGAAGTGGGTGCAAATGTTATGCCTTTCACTGCTTTCATTGCACACTGTCACCTCTAAATCCAGGCAAAGACCGTGTGTTTCCTGTGTGAAAGAGAGAGCCAAAGCCATGGACCAAAATTCTGTGCAGCAACTGGAGCTTTCCGAGCTCCCAGCTTGTAAGACAATAGGATGACATGGCTTTTTATGAACTGCTGAGGCATCTGCTCCAAATTAAAGCCTTTCAAAGAGGCTTCCAGTTGGTTTGGTTTTTTTTTGGAAAAAAAAAAAAGTCTCTCTACATTTGCTTGGCAGTGTAGCTATATTCAATACAGGTCAAGGGCATGTTTGATCTTTCTCCACTTTGCTTCCTGGTTCTCACCATATGTTGAAATCATGATTATAATCTGACACAAAAGCGTCTTCAGCAAGTGATGCATTTCCTCTGCTTGTGGTTAAAAACACCTACAGACAAAATGATATTTTGTGGTTCAAGACTGCAGTAACAACAACTGGAAGAGATAAGGTATAGGTATTTCAGCTTTTACTGTCTGGATTGCAGAGCGCATCAGGGATTGAACAGCAGTGTGCAGTTGCTGACTTTCACCACGACACAACTGAAATGGAAATAATTGATGCCGATAGTACCTTTCACTGAGAGAGAACTGCTAAGACCTCGTGCAAACAGCAGCTGTGTGTCTGAGAGACACAGAGGTCTAACGAAGCAAAGAAGGATGGCTCTGACAGAAGGCATTACAGTAATGTACTGTAATGGGACTTGCTGATTTGAATAAAGTAGCATGTTAAACACTCCACAGTCTCTTTACTGTGTGCCGTGGCCCTATTTACAAATCTATAGTTAAGATATTTGCACTCACCTCTATTTGACACAAGCCAACAAGCCCAGATTACAGTACTTTTCCTTCATTTTATTTTTAAAAATTTAAAAAGGCTGCATAGAAACTCTGGCCCTCAGGAACCTGACAGCAATGAACAAGCTTTGTGGCAGCATTCCCATCGTTTACCTCTTGGATGCATCTTTTGGAACGAAACATTCGTCCCAAGCCCAAGGTCAGAAAAAGTCATCTGTCACTTGTAGAAATACTAGTGGTCTCAGAAAATAGCTAACGCTTGGTTTTGTAGTCATTAGAGCAATAAATATGCTTTATTACCCATTCATAATGAAAAAAAAAAGCAAACAGGAATAAATTTACCTATTAATAGCTGTACAGCACCATAACCCATGTTGTATGCATGGCATTGTGCTGCAGCCCAGGCCCTGATTGAGCACATGTGTTTCTTGCCACTTGGTCAAGCCCAAACTAATAAAAACGCATGATGGATGTGATGATAAAGTATACCATTAAACAATTACCCTCCCTTAACTCCCTTGACCTCTGCAGCGCTTTGTACTTCAACCATCTTTTGCAATCCAACATTTCTTTCTACATCCAGATTAGAACATCCATTCTTCCTTCTGCTGCTGCACAACCCCTGACCCCAAATACCTTCTTCTACCACCTTCATCTTCTCAAACATAGTTGGCTTCATCATCCAAATGGAATTGCTCATGGGCCAGATGCTACCTGGATGGGCTGGACGCCTTAGATTGCTGCCCCATGGGAAGCTGATGGAGGTATATATGCTTGGCCTCCTGAGCCACTGATCCTGGTTGAGGGGAGAAATTGACCCAAAGGGCCTGATCCTACTCCCATCTTCTCTGTTCATTGAGACTGCAGCTTGCGTTTATAAAAGGAGTCATGGTTTCTTTAAGCCACAAATTTCATCTGTAATTTTAATTAAATCTTGTATTTAATTTGAAATGCAAATCTTTCTTTTCTTCAAAGTTCCTTGTCATAATTTTCCTCAAATCAAGGAAACTAAAAATGAAAAGAATTCATACAAATTGAAATGTTTTATTTTGTTACTTGCAAAACAGCTTTCTATGAATAGCTTCATAAAATCTACAGGATTAACAACATTCTGAAATAGCCAAAGCAGTGACTGTTTATTTATTTGATATTTGTCTTGGCAAAGAGATTTTGCAGCTAAATCTTTCTCCCTGCTTTACCCAGGGACCCTGTTGAGCTCTGGGGCTCGAAGTTCTGTGTCCTGTGTGTTAGTCTTAAAGCATCCTTTGCACCGTTTCCCTGTTCCTCAGACACTGGTTTGCCTATGAAGGTGTCATCTGTGCCTTACTTGTTTGACTTTGTTTTGCGTGGTACTTTGCTTTTAATACATCAGGAGCTCAAGAGTGCCATTACTGGTGGAGTGCTTCTGCATACATACTTAACATCTTCCCTGTAAGTCCAGAGATATCCTAAAATTATCCAGTGGAGGTGTGGTTTTGGTTGGTTCACAATAATGTGGCGGAGGGTTATCTCTGTGCTCTCAGATTGGGAACTCTTGGCTTAAGAAGACTGTGCTGAATATCATAATGCTGAAACCTACTGACCATGGCAAATTAAGAGGTGGTCTGTGCGCAGTTTTCCTGCTCCTTTTGAAGGGTGAAGATAATCATAAGCTGATGCCATCCATCACAGCATACCACATTGTGTGATATGAAGCTGAAGAGGTGGGCTAACAGCTTGTTGTGCCCCACACTGCCAAGAGTTGGGCAGAAACACACAAGAACCTGTGTTGTGGCAGCCTCCAGCTGCTCATAGCTTTTCTGCTGTGCAAGGAGCCTTCTGCAGTTGCATCATGGAAAAGAATGGCCAGCAGCATCTAGCATGGGGGCGGGGGGGCAGCATGAAGTCAGGGAATGCTGTGACACTGCACTGCAATGTCATGAGCTGCTACCGCTAGTAGGACTGTGGAGAATACATGAGAGTTGACAGTGAGGTCAGGGAGATAATATGGAGGAGCTAAAGCAGCTGGAAACCTGAAGAGAAAATGACAAGTTCTTTTGCGCTTTTAGAAGCTGAACCTTCTTTACTTCTGGGAACAGATGATCTGAAGAACTGATATAAACTAGTGGGCAAGTTAGAAATTCCAAGGAACTATGAGAACATCCCCTTAGAAACATGTGGTTACTGAGTGGGAGAGGAAAAAGTGGCAAGGATAATTTTGGAGTTAAAATCAATCCTACTAGAATTTTTCATATGATTTAAGTAAATATGCAGAAGCTATCTCATTGGTAAAAAAACCCCAATAAGAATACAACCAAACGTATCCATGTGTGACTAGACCTGTAGTGTAATTCTCTCAATGACACGATGGTCACCTTGGGATTTTTTTAGTACAAATGGGAGAGGAGGGAGACAGCAGTCATCCAGTAACTCCCCTACAAGGTAAATATTTCATCTTGCATAAACCTAACGTAATTCCTTTTTTTGCCACTGGAACCATGCTGTGGAAGCTGAATTCCTGGTTTGTAGCACTCTGTGATCAGGAAGCGCTCAGCATAGGTTAGGTTCAATGAAAAGACAATTTTCCAAGTGCCTCAAGTATAAGTGCATCACGTTTTAAGTGCTGTAAATGCAGGAACGCAAACTGGCCACAAACTTATGTGAATTGGACCACGAGTCATGTCTAATTTATCAAACTGTTCTAAATACATCAACTAAAATAATGGAAATGTAAACAAAAGTTATGTAATTCCTCCTTGCCTGTGCTTGGACCCTGTTTGTGATGGTGGAAATATAAACTGAACTAGAGCGTATGAAAAGATTTCCAAGAAAAAGCCTTTGTTTAATGTTTCCTATGCATCAGATATTCCACTTGCTTCCCAGACGCATATATTCCAAATCACGCTTTTGCTGTCCACAGAAAATTCCTCCACCTATTTATACTTTCAAATCTATGATCTTATACACTAATAAATAGTAATGAAGTCCTGAAGTAAATACCAGTGTTACAGTTTCACTGGAGATCTTGCTGACATTTATAAATATCTGTAGCTTTCATGGTTCAGGACACTGGCAGAGCTCACAGACCCTGTTAAACTTTATAATGTAATTGTACACATGGTCTCTCTTTTGAAAGTATAATGCATGGGGTGTATGGAATATTTCTGTTAGGCAGCACTGCATGCGTTTGCTTCCTTCATCAAAAGCCATGTTCCTGTGCGGGTACATCTTAGCTGACCTCTAAAACCCACTATTTTTCATCTCAGCTGACACCAAACAGCACATAGTCTGAACTTCCCCAAACTATGGAAATATTGCTACCTTGTGATTACTCACTTCTCTGAATTAGTCATCCATTTACATGCCTGTCCATTTATATACTAGGAGATAATCCAAGACAGCCATTTCCTTCTTTGTGTATGCCTTTGTCTATCAACAGGATTGCAGGACTTGATTCCCTGTGATGGAAAATTTAGCTCAGTGACCCAAGAAATACTTTCCAATTGAACACTGTCATTGTCCTGCTCCAAAAATTGAGAGGAGTTTCACAATACAGCCTGGAGCTGAACCTGGCATGGGACAATCCTGGGCCAAGGATTTTGCTAGGATAAGTCCAGTTGAAGTGTTGAAGAGCATCAGTACAATTAGAGTCCAGCTTCTCCCAGAGCCATTTAAGTGACCAAGAACAAAGGACTTGGGATGGAAATTCTTTTCACCCTCCGATTCAGGGTGCTACTGTGATCTCTGAGCCAGTTTCTTGCAGAAAGCTTCTAATCATGCAATGCTGCCTAACTGCAAAAAGACAAATGCTGTAACAATCATTCCTCCACTAGAGAGAGTCCAGTATCCAGTATCACATTTATACCAAAAGATGGGGAGGTAGGAGGGAATTTTCCACTCCAGAGAACTCTGTCAAAGTACAACTTTGTTGCTTGTACAGTAGGAAAGATTCCAGCTGTCTTTGCTCTTCCTGTCTGAGCAGGAATCACATAGCTGCAGTCCCTGATCTCTGCTAGAACTGGTAGAAAACCAGAAAATTCCAGGTAAAATAATGGTTAAAGATCCCTTTTTACACGGCTAAGCTTTCACCGTCCAAGGGAGTCCCATGCTCAGTCATCGCCTTCTAATATTAGACTGATGATCTTAAGCTCCTTTCCAACCCTAACTATTCTATGATTCTATGATTCTATAATTCTGTGACTTGATGGAGGCCTTATGACAGTCAGAAAGAGAGGAACTGTTTAGACAAAACTTGTGTGCAGATATCGTGCGGATGTCATGCAGATACAGATGCTCCCAGTAACTGCATTGCCTACCTGGGATGATGAATGGAACTTTTGTCATCTGCAATATGGATTCTGCCAGCACTTCTGTAGCCCTACACTACGCACATCTAAAGGAAGTTAAAAGCATTATGTGTTATCTCTTAGGGAAACTTTGGCTGGAAACAGCCACCTTAATCCCCTGCCCAGTCACTAGAGACATGAGACGTGATTGCCACTGCTACTGCTGAAGACGAGACCTAGAAGAAAATGGCCAAGGCAAGCAAGGTGGTCTGCTATTGAGGTAGACACTAGGTATCAGAAGCAGGCAGGATTTTGCTTGCAGGCTACAAGATGACAGCCCTGAGCACACTGTGTAAATCCAGCTTTTTAAGAGAATGCACAAAGGACTTTTAGACTGTCTTCTCTGCAGGTTTCTGGAAATAAATTTATACTGGCCTAAAATAAATGCAACAGAAGAAGGGAGAACGGCTTGCTGCATATGCCACAGTACAGATCAAGTCAAGCGAGAAAGCCAGTGTTGGTGGCACATGAAAAATTAGCTCCCTGAAGCAAAGTAGGCAACGACTTATTTATGCTGGCTGGAAAAACTGCGCATTCTATACACTTGTTCTTCTCCCACCTATAGCTATTCCCAAGAGAGGCTAACTAGCCTGGTGATTTTGCATATTGGGTCTTTTAGTGGACACAAAAATGTCTGTAGATGTTGGCTAATGTAACATGTATGAGTTAAAGCTTTTGGCAGTCAGACATTGGTTAAGACATGCAACTCCATCCTCAATTATCCTCATTCTGACAAAGGAAGGAAAAGCAGGGGTGAAATAATTGTGTACCTAAAGAAAGGTTGCAAGGTCATGTTCTGATCCATATATAGCAGTGTTAAATTGCAATGAAGTCTGCTTACATTCAACAGAAAACTCGAGAAAAGTGTTTACCCTCATGTCCAGCCTCATGGACCTGAGAAGTGCTGTATAGAAGAAGATGAAGAAGTCAATTCTTGTGTCTGTATCAACAAATGGAACTGGCCTAGTCTGAGATTAATACCTGAACTGCCTTCAGCGTACACAGTGAGTCTGGTAGGACCCCTGCCACTGCCTCTGCTTTGCCTCCATGTCTGAAGACTGTCCAACATGCAGACACGCATGTGATCCCCACCAAACACTTCATGGTTCCACGGTGACCAAAGACCTCTCTCAGGACCCAAGAACTGTGTAGGGGCAGGCACTGTCCTTGCTGCAAAGATAAACTGGATGGTTTTGGGGCAAACTGGGAGTGTTAGGTAATGAAAGCAGGAGGGAAGGGCAAGACCAGTTGGATGTTCTGTGTCCCACTAAGTAAAATCTAGCTGAATATTGCTAAAAATCACAGCTGGCAAAAACATTTTTTAACACCTTTATGTGAACTCACCAAATTAGTGCACTGTTTGCCTTATTGGTTGGAACATCTTGCTACTAACCAAATAATTTCATGAGCTGTTTTTTCTTGCTAAACGTGCATAATTACTCCCAGTTCAGGTAAGCCCAAATGTAACAAAATAACATTCTTTCTACAGTTTTTTCTTATTTTGATTCTCCAGAGACGAGGTCTTTTAAAGGTCATATCTTGACAGAATTCCTTTTTTACCCTCGCTGTTGTGCTAAAATAGATCAGTATTATTGACCTCGACAACAATGCCTGAAAGGTTTAGTGACAATCTATTCTGTATCAATGAGCACAGAAAACTGCTTTTATGGGCTGGGGCACCCTCCGTGCATTTGATAGCAGGCAGATCAGCTCTTCTTGACAAGACATTGAGTAAAAAGATTTAATGTATCCATCTCAATGTGAATTGGATCCTACCCTCCTGACATGAGATCCCCAGCCCCAGGGGGAGCCATGCTCAGTGCTGCGTTGCTGCATTAGTCACTCATAAAGGCTACATGAAGAAACAGAGCATGACAAGAGCTAAATAACCTTGTGAGTGTGGAAACGTCTGGGTTTCCCCAGCCCTTCTGCTTCCCCAGACTTTTTAAACGTAAAAAGCAATAAAATACTTTTAAAGGGGGCTTATTTTCCTTTCAAAACCACTCTTTTATGAAGCATGCTTTGTAGAGGTAGATGTTGCACAATGAATAAGGCAGCCACAGGTGGTAAAGCAGCTGAATCATAGAACAGTTAGGGCTGGAAGGGACCTTAAGATCATAAAGTTCCAACTCCCCTGCCATGGGCAGGGACACCTCACACTAAACCATGGCACCCAAGGCTCTGTCCAACCTGACCTTGAACACCACCAGGGATGAAGCATTCACAGCTTCCTTGGGCAGCCCATTCCAGTGCCTCATCACCCTTACAGTAAAGAACTTCTTCCTTACATCCAAACTAAACTTCCCCTGTTTAGGTTTGAACCCATTACCCCTTGTCCTGTCACTACAGTCCCTAAGGAAGAGTTCCTCCCCAGCATCCTTATAAGCCCCCTTCAGATACTGGAAGGCTGCTATGAGGTCTCCACGCAGCCTTCTCTT